>PVKA01000788.1:0-42804 GCA_004027165.1 Ctenomys sociabilis | reverse complement strand
GGAATTCAGCCATGTTACTCCTTGCTCGATCCATTTTGCTCACCATGTTGTGAAGATACCTTCTTAGGGCCAGTGCTCACCATCAAACTCATGGCTACACACGGCACATTAGTTCCCAGAGCTTGCCCTCTGCCCTGTGTTGAAGTGTTTTCTACTGGTGAGGAACAATTTCATTGATTCACTTTATTGCTAGCTTCTCAGTCTGTGCCACAATGTAAGGTCCATCCCAGGACAGGGACTGGGTCAGACCATGTTGGCATCTGGAGTTACTTGTCCACACAGCTCTTACTGCTAGTACCCTCTAGGCAAAAGCAAATTGTTGAAGATTGCCAGGAAATTCATGTATGCTCCCATATTCTTTTTCTGGTACCAGGGATGGAACTCAGGACTGTGCGCTTGCCAGGCTGGTACTTATGTCACTGACCTGGTCCCTGTTCCATTATCCTAAGCCTCGTCTTTATAGTGTCACTAAAATTCCAACCTAAAATAAAATTTCTTTCCTCAAACATAGTAAGCCTCAAGTCAAAAATTATTAGTTAAGTGATCATAGTGAAGTATAGAAAATCCAGTAACATTTTCTGCATCTTTACATGGGAAATTTTAGTCTGTATAATGAGAAGGAGTGATTTTAGGGAGACATTCTGAGTAATAGAGCCAGCCTGGAGAGCTACCAGCTTTGCCAGCCTGGAAACTTAGAAAAACTTAAGAAAAATTCCCATAATCCATTTGAGCTTTTCTGTCCAGGTCTCCTTTCCAATCCAGTCCAATGGATTCTCTAAAACCTTACCTATTCTTACTTTTCAAACTTCACTAGTAACAAGACTATGACTGAAAAAATGTTACCCATTTGTCTGAGATGTATTGAGGACAGGATTTACATAATTCATTTTAATACTTCAAGGAATACAGTATATATTTTAGAAAAAATAACCATGAAACCAGAATGATATATGCAGAGCACTGGCCTGAGTTACATGCTTGTTAGGGGTATACTTGACATTAAAATAAATGCCAATTTCAATCAAATACATGGCCTTTATGGAGATCAGTCATTTGACTAAAATATAGGAGCTGGATGAGAAGGTCCTTTCTTTCCACGTAGAAAAATCAAATAATTACACAGCAGTACCTTGGTTAATAAACTTAATTCTTATCAGGGTTCTGGTTGCAAAATGTGTACCATGATTCTGGATCAAAAATGCAGTTGTACTCAGAGTCATGGAATAACTACCGAGACCAGATCTTGGAAGGACTCATGTTCATGATGAGATACCACATAAGAGTGAATATGTTTGTGAGATATTTCTCCAATCTATGCCCCTAAAGCCTTTTTTTTTTCTTTTAAATAAACATTCTTTGATAATTTTGCTTGATTGTGACCTAGTCTCAGGCCATGGCCTCATGGCCATGCTTGGAAGCCTGAGTTTGCACTGGCCCGCGTACTATTGCCTAACTCTGCTGCAAGAGAAGAATAAGCAGGCTGGTAGCGGCTGAAGCACAGCACAGTGAAAGGAGCCCACACTTAGCAGCATCAAATGCCAGGTCATGCTCAGCCACGGAGCACTGGGGAGCCTTCACAGGCGGAGAAGGCACCGCAAACTGATGCTATGCAACCAGACCAGGCGACCTGGAGAAGGAGCATCCCAGCAGGACAGCACCAGGTGCACAGACCAAGCACAGTGCTCAGCCAGAGGAGGAAGAGGCAACAGAAAGCAGACATGCAGAAGGTTCAGAGAAATGAGCACCAACATGTAAGCAGAGGGGCTGCATCTTTGTCAGCATTGTATGACCCCAGAAAATCCCTTTATGGAGTTCTGCTATGATTATTTCAGCTGCAAAAACTCTGCAGGACAAAAGAATGAGGGTAGGATTTGGATGGTAGGAATGGAAACAGTTGTACTTTTTTTTTCAGTTTATTTATTATAAAATGCATGAAAAACAAGAATTTAAATTAGATTCACATATAGGTGTACTGAAGTTCTACCTAAGAAGTATAGATGACAGACCCCTAGAAAAATCAGATTAAATTGAAAAATTAAAAGTTTATTGAAGATAACATAATACTAAGTTCCTAAACACTAGTAAGTAGAAAAACACAGAAATTACTAATAATGCAAACATAACATTATTTTAAAAGTTGGAAGCTTATGATACACACAGATAGCAAAGGCAAACTAGTAAGTTTCAAAGTCAGCTTTTGTGTGCCTTTAATAGCAGGCATGATTTCAGCACTTCCCTGGCTGGGGCTGGGCATCACTTACAACGTTCACTTCATGCACCAACAGACCTGATCAGACAAGCACCTTACACCTCAGGCTGTGCTGCTGAGAAGTGCAAAACTCTCAAAAAGGCTGATCTAAGATATTTTAGCCCATCAGAGTACAGCCATAAATCATGGTAATGAATTTAGAAAACCAAAGCACCCTCGGTAGTTAATTGTAAGTAAGGTAAACATTTAACCACAATACTTAAGCACTAAAACATAGTATTGACATTGAATACCTTCACAGGGACAGTGTTACCTGTTACCTTTTTGGATAACTTTCCATCAAGGACATGTTTTTGGTACCTTTAGGTGTTAAAGATCCCTTGCATTCGTTACTAGATATTTTAGTTCCTCTATTTTCGGTTGAGTATTCTAAAAATTTGAAGATTTTAGAATGATATATATCAGTTAGCTGATACAGAATTTTAGAAATCAAGGCTTTAAGGTACTTCACCTTTGAGAAAAAAGGAAACTGAAATACTCTTCCTTCTAAAGCAGCAGGTATCTGGCTCAAAGTTAGTTGTTCTGTAGAAGCTGCTGATGGGTATGATCTCCTGTTTGCTTTCTCCCCTCTTATCAAGAGCACTCCAGGGTTTCCCGGAAGTCCTGGTATCTGGATACAGCTGCACAGCCAGGGTCATGGGCCATGCTCCTGGCCACAGAGCCTGCTGGTGCATGCTGGGACATGCTGCTCCCCTGGGGAGGATGCCCTTGCCCATTGTGTGAGCTCAATTCTGGACACAAAATAGTCCTAGAATCATAAAATGACAAGGGCAATAACAGCACTTATAACATATCGGAACTGCATATTTCAAGACTTATCTTCAAGTGAGCAAAACATAGTCCAAGCTGGGTATGGTGGTCTATGTCTGTAAGTAAAGCATTCTGAGAGGCTGAAATAGGAAGATCACAAGTTTGAGCCAGGCCTGGGAAAGCTGGCACCTGGACATAGCTCAAGGTGCAAAAGTTCTTGGGGATCAGTCTCAGTGCTGGCAGATCAAACTGGTTATAGAAGAACGCTGGTCATCACTCTCAACCCAAACAAATCTAACCTTTTGCTATTCTAATTGGAGTATCTTCAGCCGCGCACAAATGCATAACCTTTCAAGTCATTTTCTTTGGGCATAATAAAATTAGTGCTGCCCACATTTTAAACTATACTTGCACAAAATATCAATATTAACACAAATTATCTACAAGATGAATTCTTGAAGTAGACTACTCAGCTGAAGAGCTACTTCATAAAGACCCTTCTTAAGAGTGACATTTAAAAGTACTTCTTTGAAAGTAGAGAGAAGGCAAATGTAATAGGAAATTATCAAACAGAAGGGAAGTTTGGTTAAAAACAGTAAAATAATTAAATTTCAGAGAAATGCGGTGATCAGTGTCTTACAAAAGATATTCACTCAATAAGAAAGATAAGAATTGTAAAAAGTTCAGCTACCTCAAACTACCTGAACAGTCAAGTGCCTGTGTACCTTTGGAATGTGACCATTTTGGCCCAGGAGTCCCATTTCATTTTCTACACGATGGAGCCAATTGGTATTTTCATCAAATTGCTTTAACTCTTCCTCTCGCTTTTTCTCTAGGTAGCAGCGGCGCGTTTTCAGCATTGCAAGTCTATGATCTCGTTTGCAGGTGGCCTGAAACACAATGCGGCAATAGTTTTGGGTCTATTGCATGAATTTACTATAAATGCCAAACGAATTAATCTATCTCATAGATTCACTGTGAAACATGTCTGGCACATAGTTAATGTGAAGTGTCCAATTAAGAGCTGCAGTTAAAAAGTATCTAGTGGATATCTACACAAATTTAAAAGAATTATCCAACTAAAAACTCCTTTTTTTTTTTTTTTTGTCTTTTTGAGATAGGGTCTCACTATGCAGTTCAGGCTGGCCTTAAACTAACGTTGTAGCTCCGGCTGGTCTTGAACTCACAACAATCCTCCTGCCTCAGCCTCCCGAGTGCTGGGATTACAGGCATGCACCACCATGCCTGGCAAAATACAAAATTATTTTTGGTAGAACCAGGGATTGAACTCAGGCCCTTGTGCTTGCCAGGGAAGCGCTTATTCCATTGAGCCATCTCCCTGGGCCCCTAAAAACTACTTTGAGTGCTAATCAGAATAAAATCATACAAATGTTTAAGAAGGTTATTTTTCAGAATGCCACTTAGCAACCATATGAAATTGCTCACAACAATGATACATTAATCCTGTAATAAATTCTGCTATTTGGAAACCATTCTATATGTCAAAAAATTCTGGGAAGCACTAGCAGCCCAACAAGGTCAATGTTTGAACGCAGTAGCATGCCTCAGCTCATGGCTGCACAGGAGTTCTGTGGCAGTGTCTGTGTAACCTGTGCTACATCCTGGGTTCAAGCCTAACATACACACACACACACACATCCTGAAATGATACAAATTTACTTGTTCTTCTGTTTTAAAAAGTAGTTTTCAAGGGGCCAGAGAGGTATCCTAGGTAGTCCCGTCCCCCACAAAAACAAAACAAACAAAATGTTTTCTGTGAGATCAGGTATGTATATTGTGCTCAATAAATAAGTTACGTGTAGAGGCCAAGGAGATGGCTCAGTGGAATAAGCACTTTCCTGGCAAGTGCAAGGGCCTAAGTTTAATACTCAGTTCCACCAAAAAAAATAAACATTTTTCTGCAATCTGGTAATCTAGTTTCACAGGTCTAGCCATCATTTTTTTTCTTGCTTAGGATTCCTGTTTCTTGAAGTCCCCTCTGCTGCATACAGCACTGGGCCAACAACTGTCCTTCCTCAGTCTCCTCTTTAATGCCTGCTCTGTGAACCCAGGACTCATCACTCAAAGGACTCCATGATGTCACACATCTTGTCCCTGAACACCACCTCTTCCTACTACATCTGGTAAGACTTTCTTGGTTATTTCCCCCTCCTGAACTCCACCTTCTGCTATAGCCAACAGGAAAAGCTGCACAGATGGTATGAGCACAGGCCTGGGTCAACTGGCCAGGGTTTAACCTGTGGCCAAGAAGGCGCTGTGAGACTGTGGATAACATGGCTGAAGGGTGCTTTAATAGCCTCATCTTGATTAAGAGGATATTAAATCCCCCATGGAATTTTCTGAGCATTTAATAAGTTAATGTGAATAATATGCTAAAACACTGACTAACACTTTATCTATGAAATGTGCATTCAGTGAAAACACTCATGTCTAGAAATTTTTTTTTTCATTTGGATACTTTGTCATCTTTATCTTTGATTCTTTTTCCTTCCATTTCTTTGTTTATAATTTCATTCACCTTTAGTTTTTCTGTCAGAGCGCTCTGCTACCTAAAGTTTTATGGACTCCGTTGTGTGTGCCAAGCCTTCCCCATAGGAAGTCTTCATTTGAAGACTTTGGACTGTGAGGTCGACAGTTGCTGGGGTTCAGGGCTTAAGTCCCTTGGCTGAGTTTTCACTGCTCCTCAACTTCCCAGAGGTCTCATGTGGTAGTATCAAACTGAATATCCATCTTTCAACTTCACGAGTTTTATAAACAAGCCACATGGGCTGCTCAACTTCAAACCCAAATAACTATGAAAAGCACACTGTAGTGACAGTTTGCAAACAAGACCTTTCTGCTTACCCTTAGCCTACCATGCTGGCTGGTAGGACCAGAAGACAACAGATCGGGAAGGCCCTACGCTTTTATGCGGATGTTCACGCTGCTAACTCCCAGCTCTCAGATCTCTGAGCCAGGCGGCAGGGCACCTCAGGGGGCAAGGGGGCAGGACAAATGGCACCTGTGCTGAGACCTCTGCTGTGGTAGCTGCCTTTATGAATGAGCCACTTGCACTGTCCCGCCCAGGGTGGGAAACCTTACCACATGAACTGCCAATGAAGACTTTCAGAAATGCCCTGGAAAACCACAGCTGCAACTAAAGACTGTGTCTTTTGGGTTTCTTTTTCTGAAACCCATGAATTTATATTTCTTTGTTGTTTACTTTAGGCATTTAAAATAATGTCTGCTAGATTTCCTCTAGCTGTTCTACACATTTGTAGAGAATGAGTAATTAAGTAACCTTAGCTACCAAATTTTTAGAATTAAAGTTTGCATGTTGTATTTTTAAATACCTTTTCTATTTTGTCTTCAGAACACATCATTTCTATTTGCTTATGGCATTGTTGCTGATAGAATGACTTAAGTTCATTTTCTTTAAGTAACATTTCCAACTTCAGATATTCTTGCCTAATTTCTTCTCGATTCTGGAACAAGCAGTTAAGAATTTCTTGAAATCTATTAAAAATAAAACACATTAGAGAAACTCATCAGTTTTAGGGTCAATGAAACAACATTTATGTAAAGAAATCTGATGCTGAGAATGATGGTGCATGTCTTATAGCTACTTGGGAGGCACAAGTCCGAGAATTGCAAATTCAAGACAAGATGAAGCAACTAAACATGATTCCAAAACCCCCCAGAAGTTTAGTGTGTTCAGTGGAACAGTGGTTGGCCTGACTGCATGAGGTCTTGATTTTAATCCTCAATACTACACACACACACACACACACACACACACACACGAAATAAAGAAAAATATTTATATATACCTGATTACAGAACTGCACTCTATGACCAATAGCAAGTCCAATAGCAATAACTCCTTCCCATTACAAAAATACTTGGAAAGGAGTATTTAGTTTATTTTTATTAAGCTAGTTTTTCTCTCTTCCAAAGAAAATTGTGTTACAGGAAATATAGGTATCACCAGTCCTCTGATATTGATATTATATTCTGTCTGTGTGTTTATCTGCATGTGATCCAATTATTTAGGAAAAAGAAGCTGCTTCATGTCTGTAGGCAAAGGACGATGACACCGAAGAGCACTTTGCCATTTCCAGGGCCAGGATGGAGAAACAGCAGTGGGAGAAGGTCAGACAGACTGGCTATGGCTTCTACAGGTAATACAGTGAGACACACTGTATGGTTCAGCGCCCTTACAGCCTGACATCTTTTGGCCACCAGGACCAAAGCCTGCATGTCCACAACATTGTGAACAGAGGAAAGCTGCTTCTACCAAGAGCAAAGCCATCGAGGGGAGCCAGGCAAGGAGCTGATCCAGCCCCCCAGGCCCAGATATGTGACTGACTGCTGTGGAGGATTTTGGTCATCCTGCAGTCCCATGGCTGCCAGGTCAGCAGCACACTGCTCACAGGGGTATTTTAGAATTATAAAAAAATCCATCTGTGCTGTCAGGTCACAGATCAGCTCCATGACACAGAGGCACCATCATTAGTCAGTCATACACAGGCACACACCTCAAAGAACAAGTAACTGGGAAGCCTTTAAAATAAAATCAAGTATGTACATTTAAAAATAAATGTTCTCTGGCCAGAATTACTGATATATTTGTAAGAATTTGTGGTAAAAATACTGCCAATTTACGTCAGTAGTTCTTAATGAAACTCTGCTGGGAATGAGTATAAGCCACAATACATTGACTTTCCTGCAGTTTTGTCAAGCTGATAAATATTTCATAGGAAATATGTACAGACATTGTGATTTCACTGTATCACCTTACACCAAGGCTAATGCTGGTAAATGAATTGATAAGTTATCTTTAGGTTATACCTAAAGATAAATTCTTGGGTTTTTCTATAACTTTTTACTCAAGGGCAAAGTTAAATATTTGTCAATTTTGTAATTTTGTGGTCTAGACATTTTACTTGGTGGTGTTTACTAATTATGATGGAAGGAAAGGATTTAGTATTAAAAGTTTCTAGAGTGCTCCTTTAAAAAAAAAAATCATTAAAACACAAAGTGCCCTAAGGGACTAAAAATTATTTCAGTATGAAAAATGTCCAAATAAAGGCCTATTTCCTAGTTCAGGCCTGAATAATCTGACTTACCAAGTCTTGCTGGCTTGAACCATCAGGCTGTGTGTGACTGTCCTGAATAGCTTTGTATCACTGATGGTACAAACCAGTCTAATTACTTTTATTAGTCTTTTAATTAACAAAGTTTAATCAGAGCCACCCAGCAATGAGACACACAAAGTATAGCCCCATTGTGAAGGTGTTTAAATCTGTCAAATCAAAAAACATTTATTAATTTATAAGATTTTAACGATAAAGCAGACTTGATTAAGTAGTATGGGAAAGTTCTCTGAAAGCAATTACTCTGATTTTCAGAAACTGGTGACCTCTTTTTCAAGAAATTTTCATTAACAAAGATAGATACTGTTTGCTGACAACATCTATGACTAAGGAAACAATAACAGCAAACCAACAATATCACAGCTGAACACTCCCATTAATGAGACTAAATGAATATCAAATCACATTATTTTTTAAAGGAAGAAACTTAAAACTAATAAAATGACAATTCACTTTGAAATTGGTCTCTAAAAGGAGTAACAGAAATAATTCAAACACTGCAAAATCTGCAGGATAAACAGCTCTCCACTTTAAAACTGGCTGTTGTCACCAACAGAAACAGCTGTTGTCATGACTTCTCATGATGCTTGCAGAGTAACACAAGTTGGGACAGAGATGAGACCTGGCTTGTGACATTTCTTGCTAGTCTTGCAGGGGATACCCAGCACCTCCCTGGGCACTAATGGTGAGAAATGCTGCAGCAACTAGCCTAAACGACTATACGTACAATCACCAACATCCACAATGCCGTGCTAAAAGTCTAGCAGTAGGTCAAGAAGAAAAGGAAAGTACTTAATAATCAAAGAACTTCCTGTAAGCCAGTGGGACAGTCTTCTACATGGTCGGAACACTGGGACAAAGATGTCAACGTGTAGTGGCTCTAGGAGGACAATGGGTCAGTCTGGAAAATAACTGCCCCTCAGAGGACTTCCTTCACACAATTGTGGCTTACAGTCAGTAAGTTAGTGAGTTCCTGAACCAGGAGCATTCCATAGAAGACGCAAAACACAGGAGTGATGATCCCACTAGAAAAGGAAAGCCAGAGTACAACTAAGCATAAGCCAGCTTCAGCTGGCCATTGGCTTATCTCCTGCCTTGTACCTATAGCTTGGTTTGCTTCACTTCTGTAAAAACAAACCAAAAATAAGTGCCATATAAGGGCAGAGGATAGAGCTCAGTAGAGTAAATGCCTGCATGGCAAGCACAGGGTCCTGAGTTCAATCCTGGGTATCATCAAAAAAACAAAACAAAACAAAACAAAAAACCCACAAAAGTGCAATATAGAGAGCAATCAGTGACTCCTTAAACTCTACTGAGTATGTTTGTAGTACACACAGCCTATGACAAAGAATGATGATCACTATGAAATACCTGCTAAATTTTAAAGTAATAAATTCCTCAAAATGAGGAATACTATATTTACCTTTGGATTTCTTTTGCCTGAGGTTTTGAAATCATTAATTTTGCTTTGTCACTTTTATCAGTGTAGGCTTTCTGTTCTTCATAGGCTTTTAGTTTCTCCTTCAACATTAAAATCTAAGAGAAAGAAAACAAGAGTTAAAATATAAAACAAGTTAAATGACTCCATTATATATGACTAAGGCAAACTTTCAGCTATGCAAAGTAACTGCATAAGCCAGACTGCCATTGTCATAAGCAGTGCAGTAATTTCTTGCACAATTAAAGAATTGTATGCAAGGCACTGAAATCAACACAAGGATGTGAACAGCAGACATACCTCCGCCTTCTGCTCATTACAGATCTTTACATACTGAGATATGTGATTGTTGAGATTAAGAACATTGCTCTTCAGCTGTCAAAACAAGAAATTATCATTGTGCATAAAGGGATAACAAGTGGATAGCTATACACACTAAAAAACTGGCATTACATTTAATTAACCGATTTCCACCAATTCTGGTATTACTAGTTTTGATCATGTAGCAATTGTGATTATGCTCATGATTAAGACCTATGACAAAGAGGACATTTTGAGCCTATTAATAAAAACATGAAGTTATAGGTATTACTTTACTGAGAAAAGATATTTTTTCACATTATACAATAATTATTTTCTTTGACTTTTGGAAATTTGAAGACAGTTTCATGTTGTATCCATTAATAAGTTCAACTAGTTTTTACTAAGTTCTTATAATGTTTCATCCTTTCAAAAGTATGGACCCCTTGGCATACATGGAATAGTGAAGAAAATGTTAAACACCTAGGCTCAAAGCGGGATCCAACTCTTGACAGCCTTTCTCTTACCTTGATTTAGAATTTAGTACTTTGAACTCTGTACAACAGTGCACTGGAGTGAAAAATGCCCAATATGATGAGTTAGAGCAAATAATACACAAGTGTAAGAAAAACCTGTGCACGCTTATAAGGTATGACTCTATACAGATAATACGTGAATGTCTCTTAGGAGGGACATACTGGTTCTCTGCAGACACATAAAGGAAGCAGCAGACAAAGGGAGGAGTCACATCCATGCCACTGCAGGTCTACTCTCACCTGAGATGCATCATGTTAAACATACATCATGTTTGGAGTTATTTTTTAAAAATGCCCCAAATCTTTGGGGAAAAAAAAATAATTATTTTATTTCTTTAGCTACATAGACAAATCAGTAACATGAATGTGGAAATTAACTATTTAGAAAAGATTGTTTATTGGGAGGTATATTTTCCATATGACATGAGTGAGGTCTGGAGAGGTTCACATATTCAAGGACTCAGGGGGGAGAGTGATGGTGCTCAGCTCACACAGAGCATCACTCTTGGGGACAGTGGACATATGAAAGCCCTAATCAATGATGGGACCCAAGGGCTGGCGAGAAACAAGTAAAGTCCCCTAGCACCCTGAAGACTGTATATCATTATCCATTATATGCCTAAACAAGAGGCTTAAAGGCTCAACTAAGTTAGTGTTCAGTGAACAGCTATAGACATTTCTAACATTCAGCTGCCTGAATCCTTAATGGAAACACAAACCCAATTTTATTGGAATTGTATAAAACTGTAATATGCACCCAGAACTCTTGCAACAAAGATAACATAAACACACTTACAGAAGATTTAATGTCCTTTGCACGGTTAGCATACTTAAGAGTGTTATATGTGTCATCGTAGAATAAAGAGGAAGGACTAACAGCAGCTATCATTATAGTTTGACAGTTTCCTCCAAGAGAATCCTTTAACAAGCGAGTAAGCTTACTATTTCTGTAAGGAATATGCTGATTCTTTTTCTGAAAGAACAAAAAAAGAATTCTTATGCCATTTTCCACATTTAAATGCAAACTTGCTACTACTTCACCATAAGAACTTAAGCACTATCCAACTTTGCGCAGATTTACGATATAATTGGTGAGTGATATGGTAATAATATGTTAAAGAACTATATAGTAAATACATAAAACAAAAATCCTATTTAAAATTATATCTGCATCTAAGTATGAACCTCCCTATACAACAAGACAATGTATCAGCAGTGGCTCATTGCTAGCTGTGAATAATGTATTATATTATTGTTGTACCATAGCCTGAAAAATTAACAGTACTTAAAATGTAATCTAGAAAAGACTTTTGTTGGCTAAAACATTTTCCTTTCTTCTTCATTCAGTTATTATTCTTGCTGTACAACAGTTATTACACTGTCACATAGAAATCAAACAAATTCAGAAAAAGTGGTAAGAACACCATACAATATTTTTTGGTACCATACAATATCCATTACAAGTCTGATAATCCTTAATGCTCACTTAGTAAATTATACGTATGAAACTGGAAATTTAAAAAAAATACAGTATCTTGCCAAAACACAAATGCAAAAAGAAACAAAAATAACCTCCTGCAACTTTCCGATAGCTCAGACTCTCTGAGCTCTGTATCTAAAAACCATCAATATACTCTTGAAATATAATTTGCAATAGGCCTCCAAAACAAAATTATATGAATATCTTTCTGGAAATGGTGGCTTAATATTTCAAAATATTTAGCAAACAAAGGAAGAGTGCTTACCTTTGTACCTGCTAAGGCATTGATGACGTTTCCGAGCGCCAAAAGGGAACGATTAATGTTTGTGCCCTCCACAAACCGGGTCCCCGTGGCACTGGTGGAACTGGCTCGCTCAGACCCTGCCAGATCAATGAGTGACATCTTGGCAATGCAGACATTCTGGTTGATGCTTGCTGTTTTGTCTTGTTGTCGCAAATAAATCTTAAATTTTAGAAGAAAAATAGACTGAACAACATTAAAAGGGAAGCGTGTTTTCTTTTCAAAGTACCATAAAACAAAAATAACATGACTGTCATCGCGAACATGTTCTGATCAAGCTATAATTTGCCTGAATTTAATAGTGGAGGGTCCAGGGAGACAGCTGCTACTGAGGACTGAGCCCAGGACCCTCTATATACCAACCAAGGGTTCTGTTTCTGACTCAGAACCTAAGTCTCATGGCAGCAGCTGGATTCCTAGCTTGGTTCTACCAGGTTTATAATTCTAGCTTCTCAGGCAGCTGATGGTGGAAGAAAGTTTGAGACCTACAAGTGTGAGATCTGTCTGAGCAACACAGAAGACCTCCTGTTACCCTCTTTCTTAAGAAAAGAGGGTAACAGGAGGTCTTCTGGTCACTGAGAGTGGCATGGGCCTGGACCCTTTTCCTTCTTGTTTTGTCCTGGAAAAGAGCACAGCTTTATCCCTCCAGGTGCTTCTGGTCATGCTGTACTGCCTCAAGACAGACTTAAAAGCATCTGCATTTAGGTACCATGGACTGAAATGTCCAAAATCATCAGACAAAATCATCCTTTCACTTACAAGTTGATCACCTCAAGTCATTTATTATAGAAACAAAAACTAACACAGCATGAGAGAAAATAACTCTTCAACTATTAAAAGACAAAACATAAAATCATCACAGTTAATGATGAGGACAACTAGATCCCACAAAAATAATGTTCCTAAAAGAAAACAGGCAGTGGTCAGAATATATCATATGACTCTAGGATTGCCCAAAAGGAAAGATGATGTAAATGCTGATCCAAAGTAGAGTATCTCCATACTATTCTATGTCCCCACCACTAGGAGCATGAAATACATAAAAAGATAATACTGTACTTGTCATTTGTAAAAGTGTAATTCTTTTAGCTATTTTAAATTGTTTTGAAAGCTTTACCTTCAAATAGGTGGCAAGAGATAAAGAAGGTAAGCTACTATTCTATTATAAATTTCTCTTATCAACTTTTCGTATAAAGCAAGCGCTACAATTTTAGGGAATTCTTAGTGTTACAGATAACATTTCTCTCAAAACTACTGGTGAATAAGAAGTTAGTGTAGGAAGAGAAGACAATGAAATCTAGACGACTTGGTAGGAAGTGAATGGCCTGACTGCCTGAGAAATGGATCTCTCTAAATGGGAAAGTTCTGTCTTATGTGATTAACGCCACACAGCACAGTCCAGGACAAAGGTTCATACAGTCATTTTGATATAAGCAGACAAAAAACCATAAACAAGAAGTGCCAATGACTGCTGCTTTAGATCCTTTAGGACTTGTGTTGCTAAAACATGCACATTGATTGAATTACTAAAGAACGCAGCTACTTAATGATCTTCATGATGAAACCTTCTAAAATGAAAATTAGGGGGCTAGGGAGACGCCCAGTGGAATAAGCGCTTCCCTGGCTCAAGTACAAGGGCCTGAGTTCAATCCCCAGTTCCACCAAAAAAAAAAAGAAAAGAAAATTAGAACCATTTAAAATCCAATTAATTGGTTCTAGAAATCTAGATCCATGGAAAGAAGGCTTATTCTGAATTAAGTTTATCTACAGAAAAAATTTTCACCAACTTAAAAAAAAAAAACTTCCGTCACTACCATCTTACAATCCCATACCTACAAATTCTGTTTTTCTGAAATCCTGTATGCAATAAGGTGAACATTCATATTTTGTATGTACAACATCTTACTTTTAACTTATGATACAATACTCTCCAAAGTTGCAAAGGAGAAGCAAAAGTCAAAGGTGGGGATGTCTACAAAGTTTTTCTCTTGTATCACAATTATCACCCTTGCATTCTGTTTTATTCCTTTTAAATTCCATCTTCAGAATGACAGCTCGATGGTGTGTTACCTGGAAAACCGCATGAGAACGTGAAGAAGCAGCATTGGCATTGGTGGGGTGCTGAGTCCGGTTTTTGTTCCCATTTTCCAGTAGCTGTAAAATTTCTTCTGAGGACTTGGGCTGGAGATATTTCAATAGGAAAAGAAATTGAATAAACTTTTCCTTCCCTCTCTTCTTCTATCTTTTTATTCTGGGGATAAGAGCCAGAGTTGTACATGTGATAGGCAAGGGCCTCACCACTGAGATAAACATATTAATGCATTTAACATGTTAAGTCTTCAAGCAAATTTTCAGGAAGAAAAAAGTTCACTTAATTAAAAGCAAACAAAATAAGTCTATGACATACTCCAATCATTTATTTCTATAACTTACTAGTTTCTTTCTCTCTCAAACAGCATGGAAAATAAACAATGCCTAACTAGCTACACTTGCTATGCTAGCAGGAGGAAAAGATGTTTATAGACATACCTGGTGCAAAGATAAACCCTGAACAACCACTCCTTTCTGCATATCTTCACGGACAGCAAGTGGCCCCGAATTTACTAAGAGGTCACGAATCTGTTCATTATATACCTTAAAAAAAAAAAAAAAAAAAAAAACAAACACACACACACACAAAACAAACAAAAAAAAAACTTGCTTAGCTTTGATGTCAAAATAAGTGTCTACATCACACACCTACTGCTGATTTAAGGTTATCAGAATTTTACTTTTAGGCTAAGCAGCAGCTCATAATCATACTTCTCACCTTTTTATGCAATACTGGCATAAATTTCTACCACCCCACAAATGATTTGATCGCTTAGGCTTAAAATGCAAACTTAAAAGTCTGAGTCATTATAGTTTCACTCCATAATTTCTGACAATAACTGCAGCAAAACAAGGATTAGTAAGATGGCTAAGGTGCTGTTCCTTACTTCTTGGAAATATTTAAGAGTTACAGATGAGGTGCTGATAGAAACCCCACACTCACTGGCAGGTGCTGCTGGCCTCACTGCTTCTCAGCTGCACCAAGACACCAAGACAGACACACATGCCCAGCGGGAAGCCCTTCTAAAGCTGCATGAACTAAGTCTCAAGATAACCTCACTCTACTGCATGACATCAAGAATACTTCTGTGTTTCCTAGCTTTGGGAACATTTAAAAAGTAACTTCTGTAAGTAATATATACAAATAGTTTTATCCACTTCATAATTTACTTCATAAAGGTATACAATTTAATATTTGTCAAAGAAATGATCATGACAATTATCACTGCTTCAAGAAAAACTTTGACAGTATTTTCTTCTGTGTTCTAATACAAAGCCACAGTGTAAACTTTGCCATCACAATCATTCTCTATAGTGAATTATAACATTTTAGCAGTGTGGTAGGCTCCCACTTGAAAGATGATAATGTGAAGAGCCACTGTTTCAGTTGTTTTGCAGATGGGCAGCACTCACTTTTCTACTGCTTTTCCTTTTCTATTTAACACACTCAAGAGAAAGATCATTGTCAAGCTGATCTATGCAGCAGGCTTTGCTGGGAGCTTCTGAGGAACACAGATACTCTGCCTGCACCCCAGAACTATTAAATTCCAACACTGGGCTGAGACGTAGCCATACAGGTAGTTCTGGTGTACTAACTGAGTGGAAAGCCCAATTAGTCACTGCCTTCTCATTAAGAAAGTGGTAGCAGATTAAAAGAATACTTGCAAAAATTAGGAAAATAACCAAGTTTCAAAGCCTTTCCCAGTTGAAAAAAAATCTAAGAAAGAAAAAAACCGTAGTTTCTTTTTCCTAGTTCAGGACAATTCTTTTTAATATTTAAAAATGAGTTTTATTCTTTTATCTCTAACTTCTGTACACTGAACAGGTAAACTTAACAATGTATATAATTTTAATCAAGAACTGGAAGAAGTTCCCTCAGTAGGGACCAAACTCTTGAGAAATTTTCTGGCAGCAGCAAAAACAAAAAACAACCTTCTTAACACAGCAAATGAATGGGCTCAGGTTTCTAAGATGTTATCAAGCACAAAATTAGAATACCTGCTTTTAGACACCATTTGCTGAACACTATTATTAAGTGGTAGGGGGCCTTAAGAAATAGTGAGGTCTATCAAAGAGGCACCACGGGGACCATGAAAGAGGCTCCATTAGATAAATCTCACAGATTTGAGTGCAAACACACAAGAAAAGATCGCAGACAGGGACTCTCATTTACTGAAAAGTAAGCAACTGTGATTCCATTCTGATGCTAAAAAGAAAAAGGAAAGCACTTCCTCACAGTGAAAGGTCAATGAATAAATGAAAACAAAAGGTGTAATTTAAAAGTCACCGTCAAGGGGCCAGAGAGATGGCTCAGTGAACTAAGCTATTCCCTGGCAAGTACAAGGTTCAATCCCCAGTTCCCCCCCAATAAATAAATAAATAAATAAATAAATAAATAAATAAATAATAAAAGTCATCATCACAATGATAATGCTACAGGCACGCACCATTAGTCCATGCTAACACTAATGTATGTTGTGCTGGAGGTACAAGGGGACATTCACACTGTCTCCCCACAGGGTTTATTAATTGTAAGGTAAAGTGGTACCATTAATGGAAAAACTTGCAAATGTCTCCAAAATAAAATTAGTTAAAATTGCCAGAGATGGATAGGGCCAACCAACCACACAGACATCTTGACATAAAGCAGCAAGACTCTAAAAAACTTGTGTTGTTTCTGCCACTGTACAATTTGAATTTGTGCCAAACCAAATTTAAGAGTCTATGGCAGTGTCATAAGTACAAAGCATCACAGAGAAAAAAACACTGCAGATTGAAGAAGACTCAAGAGAGCACAAGTGAATTCAATTCTTGATCTTAGTTTTCTACCACATATAGTATTAACACAATAATTAGCAAAATCTCATTAAGGTCAATCAAGTTGATAATATCATTAATTTCTTAATTTTGATAATTCTTCAATGGTTATCGAAGAATACTCCCTGCTTTCATAAGTTTACAGCTTAAACAGTTTTAAAACAAATGCATACACAGAAAAAGCAAATGTAGTAAATCAGGATATTATTATTATTATTTTTTTAAATAGAAGTCAACTTCTCTTTATTATGCATATTAGAACACTTACTGCATTGCCTGGCCCTACTTTTTTTTTTTTTTTTTGGAAGGGAATTTTTATTTTATTTTTTATTTTCCATTTATTTTTATTTTATTGAAATACAAATGTCAATCAGACAGTTTCAAATCAGGATATTATTGTCAAGTGTATCTGGAAGTTCTTTACACTGTTTGTAACTTTCCTGTACGTCTGTGATTATGCCCTCCCAGAAAAACAAAACAGAAAACAGAGCAAGATGTATTTACAAATATTTACCCTACACAAGAATTTTAATGATTTTATTAATTTTTTACTGAACTCAGGTCCTTGCGCTTGCCAGGGAAGCACATACTCTACTGAGCCATCTCCCTGGCCCCCCTGATGTTATAATTTCTGAGAAATTTTTTAGGTAATAAAATATTAAGACTTGTTCCATGCATAACCTAAAGCACTTGTGGGTAAAAGCAGTAAGAGAGACACTGGGAGAGGACCACTTGTGGCCATGTCATGTTCAGCATGATGTACTACTTGCACTGCAAGATATCACTCATCTTCCAAATTAAAATTTCACAGAAACGCTTGTTCACCAAGCAGAATAGCTATGCACCAAGTTACTCGCAATCCAAGGTTTGACTGTAATGTAATTGAGCAGATTTCTCTCAAAAACAGTGATAGGTCTACAGAATATTGCCAACTTACCTCCAGGTAAGAAACTGCAGTGCTACATATTTTCTCTTCTTTAATCTCATCCATGCATTTGTAGAGGTCTAACATTGTTAGGTACATTACTCCAGGTTCAGCAGCTGATCCCAGCATCGTGTGAGTTTTTCCAGCTCCCGTGGCGCCATATGCAAGTACTGAATTTTTATGCAGAGGCATCAAAGCTCTTTATTATGACACACAAGATTATAATCTCCACTGTCCAGGGGATACACTCATCTGGGAACCCTAAATAGTAACTTTAAACCCCATCAGTACCATCTGGTTCCACTTAGCACTCAAGTCATTTTCCATGCCTTTCCTGATCATCTCAGGAGGTCTATTCCCTAAGTTAAATCTCAGTATAGGGGACCACTCACACCCTTCTCTCCTTGCCCGTACCACAAGATAATTCCAACTGTGAGCTGCCCAGCACAGAAGCCCTCAGTGCCCCATGTAACATGATACAAACTAGATACACAAATTTGGTGAATAAATGAATTTAGATAGAGGATATTACAAAACTCCTTTTTAAATTCTTATTTTGCATAAATTATTTTGTTTCCCATATTCTCTCCTGTATAACACAAACTATACTTTCTTCAAATGCATAAAATAACTACTCTTTGATTTATAAGTAGCAAACACCCAGAAAAATAAAGTATCAAATTCTCTTACATTATTATTATGTTTTACTTTATTCTATTTGACATAAATGGACAGCTGGATATTTTGAGGTCAAGAAAAAAGGAGATTTAAAAATTTCTAGAGAGGGGCCAGGGAGATAGCTCAGTAGAATAAGTGCTTGCTTGGCAAGAGCAAGGGCCTGAGTTTAATCCCAGGTTCTGGAAAAAAAGAAAAAAAAAATTTCTAGAAAATATATGAAATTTTATGAAGGAAAGGAACATATTCTTCAAATAGGAATCACACCAGTTTCAACCAATCAACAAACCATATTTTAATTGTAAATGATCAAGAGAGTAAGTCTGTGATAAAAATAAAGTAGCAGCAGGGCATGCATCACTAATCCCAGCACTCTGGGGTCAGATGCAAGGGGATTGCTGCAAGTTTGAAGCCAGTCTAGGCTACATAGTAAGTTTGAGGTTAGTTTCAGCTATATAGCGAAACTCTGTCTCAAACATACAGACAAAAATAAAAAGATAGATTGAATATGGTATATATATATATATATATATATAGCTATGGAATTCCTGTGGAAAATATAAAAATTGATAATTGCAAAATTAAGATATTAATAATGTCATTCAATCATTGAATTGTACTTACAATCACTGAATTAACTAGCCATTTGGCATATATCTTTTGCTGAGAAATCAAATATGGCATTTTTGAAGGCAGATTATAGCCTCTCCAAAGCATTATAGGTGCTTCTTGGATTGAAGATAAATAAAATAATATCAGATATTCAATTGTAATGGAGATTTAACAGATTTAGTTCAAAGTACCTCTGAGAAAAATGGTCATGCAACAAAGCAGCCCAGTGTTCAAAAATGCCCAACTGCTCACCAGGGATACAATTAAATAGTTAAGCAGTAAGAATATTTATGAAAACAAGTTATAAGAAATCTGATACCATCAAACTGCAAAGCACAGTTTAATGATATAGGAAAATGACAGGACTACCCTCAGGACCATAGCAAGGCCCTGGGAAAAGTTTCATAAATGAAACAGACATTCTACCCTTAACAGTAGTCTCTTTCATTTCTTAAAAAAGTATCTTAGTATACAAGTACCTTAAATTTGACTATATTTAGAAGGAAGGACCAAGTACATGTCCCTCCTAAGTAAAAATGAAATCAAATACAGAAATAAACTGGTAATTACCTGTGCAATTATATCCATTCAAAAAACTGCGAAGAATTGGCTTGGTAGTATGTTCAAAAACTTCCATTTGAGTTGAAGTTTCATCAAAAACAGTATCAAATACAAATTTAAGGTCTTTATTTTGTCTCCTTGAAATATCAAAATTTGAGGTTTTCTTTTTAGGGAAAAAACTGACTTCTTCTTGTTTGGGGTCAAAAACTAATATATGTTTATCCACAACTTGGACCACTTTATGGAATCCTGTTTTTTCTTTTGTGCTTTCAGGACGTACACGAACAACTACTTTCATGTGGTGACACAAGTCTTCCTCAGAGACAGACATTATTGTTTATACTGATTCTTGTGTATAAGAATGCCCAATATTTCTGAAATCAAAAAGAAAAATGAAGTTTTAATATTAATTCTACTTCTAATGGGACAGGTAGTATTCATTCAAAAAGAAGTGCCAATCCTATTCTACCCACCTGGGAAAATAGTATTGGGAAAATACATAATTAAATTACCTAAAGGAAAAAATTAAATGGTATATATACACACACAGAAAGCATGGTGGCAATATTTTTTTCTTGTAGTCAGACCCTGCACTTCAGTTTAAATTTAAACACTGCACCCGCAGCCCTGCTACTCCACATTCAGCTTTGAGGTTCACCACGGCTGCAGCATGGTTTTCACCTGGGTGGTGCAAATGGCCAGGAAAGAAGCTTTCTGAACTCCATCAGGGTAAGGGTGGCAAAGCTTTAGCTCAGGAACTATTTTTAGTAAAAGCATCTTGGCCGCCAGCCTCTTGGCAGTGGAAAGTGAGACATCCAGGTTGGTCTCCAGCTGTGCCTCAGAGGCACACAGGTTACAAACAGTTCCAAAGGTGCATCAAGTAGCTCTCTCAGGTTGGAGAGGATAGAAATGGTAGGGACTCCATGGTGTATTTAGAAATCTTAGTGCCAAAATAGAGTTTTTAAGTTCCCATTTCCTAATGATATGCCCTTTTATGGGACATCAGATTTAAAAATTATGAGCTTTTTCAGTGATTACTTCACATGAAAAGAAAAGTAAATTTACAAAGATCAGTAATTTAGAAATCTCAAATACCCAGAACATAATCTAGAATACAAACATGAAGGAGGTGAGGAAGTTAGCAGGAACCCCACTCCCAGGACACTGCGGTGTCCACTGCATCATGCTCACAAAGGGCAGGCTACGGAGGCATGTTTTGCTTACCAAAACATGGGCAGAAGGAAAACATGCATCTATATACACTGGAGAATTATAATACTGAGTCTTAAAGAGAATAAAGTCTTGGTACTTGTTGATAAAATGGATAAATCTAGAAAACAGTATGCTAAGTAGAACAGACCAGGCACAGAAAAAGTCATATAATCTCATTTTGGGAAAGAATCTGCACTAAGCAAAAAAAACAAAACAAAACAAAACAAAACAAAACAAAAAAAAAAACAGTTAAATGACAGTTCTCAGCGGTGAGGGGGTTAGGATGGGCAGAGAAAGGGGAAATCCTGATCAAAGCATACAGAATTCCTGTGGTATTACGGGAAGACATTCTGGTGACCAGTCACTGCACAACATGCATTTTGTACTCTGTAAGTGCTAAAGTCACATGCTTTAAATGTTTCTAACAAAGAGGTCCATGAGGTGATATGTTTGTTAGCCTAATCTGCACATTCAGCAGTATATGCATGTGAAACACCACCTTGTACTTCATAAATAAATTCCATTATTATCCATCAATTAAGAAACACACCAGGGCTGGCCAAATAGCTCAGAGGATTAAAGCGCCTGCTTAGACAGATGCAGGGGCTGGGTGTTCTAACCCCAGGCCTGCGGCGTCAGCCCTGCCCCTAAGGCATACTGAGAGGGCAATTCAGAATGCAACTGAGACTTGGCATGGTGGAACACGTCTGTAATCCTAGCTCTTAATCCTGAACAGGAGGATCACTATGAGTCATATCTACACAGTGAGATCCTGTACACCATCCTAAATACAAAAAAAAGAAAGAAAGAAAGAAAGAAAGAA
This sequence comes from Ctenomys sociabilis, assembly GCA_004027165.1. Taxonomy (NCBI): domain Eukaryota; kingdom Metazoa; phylum Chordata; class Mammalia; order Rodentia; family Ctenomyidae; genus Ctenomys; species Ctenomys sociabilis. Next base: position 20,858 of record PVKA01000788.1, on the reverse strand, counting down.
AGAAAGAAAGAAAGAAAGAAAGAAAGAAAGACAGACAGACAGACACCAGTAGAAAACAGCATGTGAGCAAGGATTTGAAGCTGGGGAGGGATGAGGTCAAACAGAGACGAGAGATGGACTTTCTCACAGAAAAGGCCAGTGGGAAGAACAATGCAGGGAGCAAGCAGGGGCAGGCATGTGTAGAAAATGCAGACCACTCAAGATTGTCAGCTTACCCTCTGAACAAGATAAAGAACCGCCTTAGAAGGCTCTGGGTGAGTACAGGAGTGACAATGTCATTCATCACTCTCAGAGGAAACAGTGATTAGTCCTCTGAAAGACAGACTCTGTCAAAAAAATGAATACAAACTTCAGGAAAAGAAAAATAATGTTCAGGAAAGGAAAAATGATGTGCTTTCAATATAGTGTCACACTCATATGAGGGATCCTCGAGGATAGCATAAATCGCAGAAAGCCCACCTACACTGCCAGCCTTTAAAGAAGAAACTGGATGTGGGTACACAGTGACCTCAGCATAGAGGTGACCCCACAGCAATGCACCATACTCATAAATGGCTGGAAGCTAACGACCACCACTTTGAGTGCCTCCTGTCATTGCAGAAAGCAAAGACAACTTGTCTTGTCTCGGGATGTCGCCATAAATTTCATACAAAACTACTTATGCGGGGAGTTCTTTCTTTCCTAAAGTGTGCGTGCATTTCCGGTGGATTCGAATACTGAAGTGATGGTGGCTCCAAAATGGGCTGGTGGCAGGGCTGGGAAGTTGGACTCCAGATCAATTCTGAGGATAAGGCCAACAGACTCCTCTGAGAGGGACATGCAGGTTACAAGGAAAGAGAGTGTTGGGAGAAAGGAATAGTCATCCAGGGAGATTAAAGTAATGGGAGAGGAGCAGGGAGAGGTACTATGTGATAAGGACACCAGCAGCATAGTTCGGACATGCACAGTTTAAGAGCTTACAGAGATTCAGGGGGAAAGTTTAAGGCGGCAAAGGCTGTCCTTAGCATCTAAAGGGAGTATGAGTTTTTAAAGTTTTCAACAGCTTAGAACTGCCTTAGGAATTCTGGGAACCATTGAATCAAGGAGACTGTGATCATATTTAAATGCAGTAAGTCAAGTAGTTCCTGAGATATAACCACAGGATTGAGAAAGAGACCAACTTGGGGGCACTGCAGACAAACTTTGTGTGAAGAGACCTGTGGGCAGGAAACAGAGGACCTGGAGCAGGGATTTAGTGTTTGTGCACATGTGTTTAACAGGAGAAACAGTGTCAATGTAAAGCTAAACCATGTCACAAAACCATAGCTCTTTGCACTTGATTCAAATAGTACCAAAGTAATCTTAAAGTCTCAAGTGTAGGATGCAGCTCTGCCTTTTTAGGACTCTCTTTAACCAGAAATAGAATTCTGAAGCAGTGGAGCCCATGATTCAGATCCTCGCTCAGGTCCCACATAAATGATGGCTTTCTTCTTCCTCATCTTTGACTTTTTGTCTAGTCCACTTCACAAGGCATCTAGACCTGCTTCTGCGACCTTGTGTGGGCCACACCCTTGCCTTTAGATCCAGAGGCTGAAGCAGGAAGAGCCTATCCTATGTTCAGGGCAGCTCAGGTTACCCCAGGAGTTAGAAGCCAACAAGACTACAAAAGGAAAGAAAAGGAGAACAGTACCTCACAGTATTGTGATGAAGAGGAGACATCAAGAATTTGAGAAACATCTGTTCTCTCTCTATGCACCTCCCAGTCTGCCTTCGCTCAAACAGCCCCTGGTACAAAAGATGCACATTTCTATTCTGTCTGCAACAGGCACATAGTCTCCCCACTTTCCTTGTGAAGCCTAAGGCAAGCCCAGCCAAGTATTTCTAACCCTTCTTGAAATATTCAACAATGCTTTGACTTTAGAAGACAGACACTGATTGGAGCCAGATGGCTTAGGTTAAAATATCAGCTCTAAGCAGAGGGTGGTAACACACACCTGTAATCATAAGAGTTTAGAAGGTTGAGGCAGGAGGATCCCTACAAGTTCGAGGCCACCTGGGATACACATGAGTTCAAGGCTACTCTGAAGTACATAGCAAAACCCTGTCTCTCAGCACGCCAAATATAAAGCTGGACATGGAGACTCACACCTACAATCCCAGCACTATGGGAGGCTAAGGCAAGATGATCTCAAACTCAAGCCCAACCTAGGCAAGGGCTACTCAGATTTAGCAAGCCCGTCTCAAACAACCTTACCCCTAGCTCTACTGCTGACCACTTATGACAGTGGCTCACTTTCCTCATCTATAAAGCTGGACTTGGCAATACCTACTTCATGGGGTTATTTTAGCCCAAGTAAGGACTAATGCCTCAGCACAATGCCTGACCCAGAGTTGTAATGTGTTACAGGTGTTTGTTACTGCTACTCTTCACAGTGCACTATGGGAAGTGTGCATCCATACATAAAGGTGTTAACTCTGACAAGCACTACCGGGGGAAGGTTGTGCACATTATGAAGGGTATAACACTGGATTAGTATAGTCAAGTTTCCTAGAGGAAGTGACCAACTGAGAGACGAAGGATGGATAGTTACTAGGTAAAAGCATCTTATGAAGAAAATTAGTTATGTTTTTATAGCCATTTACTGAACAGCCTCAACTGCTCTGGTCCTGGGATATAAAGAGTCAGGAGCATGCACAGACTCCTTTGGATGGACAGGAATCTCAGCTCTTCTAAGTGTCTGTGGTGGGTTGGTGACTTCTCAAGTCAGGAGAATTTCAGGTGGTGAGTACAATAACATAAGCTAACTTGCTCAAGAGTCAATTTAATTCAATTTTTTGGTTATTTAACTTTAGTTTTGTATGAATGGATGTAGTTTTATCTACAGTAATTCAAGAAAGGTTCATGGGAATCTTTGGTTTCTTCTGCAATGACTGGAGAGAATTGAAGAAAGAAGGTTGCATTAAAAAGAGAAAACTGGACATTGTGAGTTTTGGAGATATGGAATCCAAGCCTGAAGAATTTAGACTTGGATTTGAAATGAGTTAAGAATCAGCAAGATCACTGTAGATGCCAATAGGTGTTACTTAAGTGACATTTCAGGGAGAGATTTTGACAGTTATCCCACAGAGCTAAGTATGTCAAATGTAACTTTGTTTCAAAACTTGTTAGAATTCTGAACAAAGTTATGGATCTTAATTTTTAAAGTTTTACATTCCCTACTTTTTAAGAATAAGCTGGGAATTGAGCCCCAGCCCTTGCATGTGCATAATGTGCAAAGAAATGCTCTATCACCAAATGACATACCCAGCTTCAACTTTCTTAATAAAGACGCCTAAAGCCAACAGTCACAAGAGCGTAAAATTAAAGCAAGGTCATATGGGATATGCCTGTAGTTCCAATTACTTAGGAGACTGAGGCAGGAGGATCTTTTTTAGCCCCAAAGTTGGACAGCAGCCTGGACATCACAGCTAGAACACTGCCTCAAAATACAATAACTTTCTGAAAAGGGTTATCAGTTTTCTTTCTCTCTTTGCTAAGACAAAATGCCTGACACCCAGTGTTAAAGGGGGAAGGGTTTATTTAGCTCAGTTTGTAGAGGTCTTAGTCCATAATCAGCTGGCCCCAAAGCACAGTAGCAACCAGTCATGGCAGCTGAAAACAGCAAAAGCAACAAGGAGGACAGAAACAAGCCTCTTTCTGACTCATTTATTTTATCTAGACTGCTGGGATTAGGGCAGTGCCAATCCAATCAGTGGACTGGTCCAGTAATCACCCTTAATCCTGCTAGCGCACTTGGTCCCAACACTGCACTATGAAACAACCACACACTATTTTGGGCATGGCATTGCACATCCCTGCACTCTGGGAGGCTGAGCTACAAAGTGAGCTCCCAGCCAGCCTGAACAGCATAGGGAAACCTCTCTCAAAAAGGCCAAGACAACAACACTCTATAGATTCAGCTGCCTTGGAAAAGTCTGCCTCACATGACCCCTGAAGGTTTAGGAGGATCTCCAGACAGAAATCACAAGAAGAGTAAAAATTCATGCAAATGTGCTGACATCATTAGCAATCAATGAGATTGTTTCCATATTAAAACACAATGCCAGAGAGATGGTTCAGTGGAATAAGCGCTTCCCTGGCATGCGCAAGGGCCTGAGTTCAATCCCTTGTTCCACCAAACAAAAAACAAAACAAAACAAAAAAACCACAATGCCTTCATTCTTTTCTAACATAGCTGACTAAAAGGAACAGATGCTCCTACAGGTGATTCTGAATCAAGGGCCAGAGAACAAATTCCGTGTTCATGATAAGGATTGAAGCAGCAAAAACATATGCACTAGCTTTTGAAAAACAGAAGACTGATGTCATTATCTGCACAACACTGTGGTTTACAAATTCTTTTTATGGCTCCAAAATTTTACCAATTTTATGTATTATTAGAAAAAACAGTAGAAAGACTGGGTATGGTGGCATCTGTCTGTCATCTCAACATTGTTTGTGGGAGATTGAGGCACAAGGATGGCTGTAAATTTGAGACCAGCCTGGGCTATAAAGTGAGTTCAAGGCTAGCCTTAACTTTTTATACAGTAAGACTCTGTCTCAAAAACAAAAACAAAACAAACATAAGTTCAATACCCAGTATTGTCAAAAAAAAGCGTATAATATTTGACAATGACAACTGCATATATTGAAGGCATACAATGTGATGACAATCTATGTATACACAGTATAATGGTTACTATAATTATATTACTTTTTTGTATTTTAGTACAGGGTCTACAGGGTCTCACTACAGATTGAACTTGTAGTGATCCTACTGTTTTCAGCCTTTCAAGACCTGGGGTTATAGGTGTACACACATCCAGTCTCAATCTCCATCTCAGCATGCCTGGGAGCACTTTAATCTCCTGAGCTATTTGGCTGGCCCTCTAAATGCTTTAGTACTTTTTTTTTTTTTTTGCATTTTAAAATTAAATTAATAAAACTATCACCCACACTATGCATTGGTTCCTAGGGACTTGTTCATGCTATAACTTAAGTTCTGTACATGTAGACTAACAGTTGTCCATTTCTCCTGTAATCCAGGTCCAGTCTACTTTTGACTAGGCTCATACATAAATGTTGACATACACCTGTTATGTATCACACAGCAGCCATGCTTGGAAAACATGGTTTTAAGAACACCCGGATTAGGTCAAAATGGTGATAATTAGTGAAAATGAGCAAAAACAATCATCATTTGAGTGTATTCTATATGCCAGGCATTATGGTAAACACTTGCCATTCATCACCTCATTGAATGCTTCTCAGGTAAGGTAGGTTCTACAATGTCAGAAGGCTTGTTTCAGAAACACAAGGACATAACTGTAGGATTTGTAACTTTGCCAAAACACAGAAACGGGGAGCCACAAAGTGGCTGTCCAAATCCATAGCCTGTGTTTTTCCCAACTGTGCTCTACTGGAATTAGAACAGAATAGACCCTGATAATGATACAATATTGAAGAACAGAACCATAAAATATTCCTTAAATACCGACTCAAATCTGAATTAGATTCCAACTCAACAAACATTTTTAGGGATTGGGAGCCCTGTTCATTTACTGTCTGTAACTAAGCCATTTTGTTCCTTACCTTCATTGATTGAACGTATATGGGCAGCGTGGCAAAGTGTAAACAGTTCTTCAATAATTTAGGAGATTAACAACTGTTAAGAGCATACGTCTTCGTTTCCTGAAATAGGCCTTACAAAACAATAAAAACTTACTAACAAACCTGGTCTTCAAGACTTCGTCTTCTCCAGCACCATAGGCAGGATCACTTGCCAAAACCCGGACCCATGAGACCACTATCCCACAGCCTGAGATCTAAACTAGTTTCCTACAACAGACGAGCACTCCCGGTCAGGTAAGTGCTTCTCCCGTGGTAAAGGACAGCAGTCACCCGTGGGTCTTTCATAGCTGGGAGTTCAAAGAGTTCCAATTGGAAAGTTCTGGGGAGCTGAGAGCAGAAGGCGGGCGGTCTGACTCTCAGCCTGACGGGCCGGCCAAGGGCAGGGCTTGGCCGCCCCGACCTGCGCGACCACTGCAGCCGGCGCCCGCTCCAACAACAGCAGAGCCCCGTAGGACAGCTGCACCGAGGAGCGCGGGCCCCGGAGTTGGGGAGGTCCTCCAGCGGCACGGTGCTGGACAGCCCAGGTCCCTTTAAAGGGACCCAAGACGCGCTTTAAAACTTCCGCCTTCCTCTCGCCGCCGCGGGGGCCCGCAGTGCTGGACCAGCTCGGCGTCCCGGGCTCGCGCCTTCGCCTCTGCGAACCGCAGCTCCGCCCCACCCCCAGCTCGGCCCCAACGCTCCCGCAGTTCCAAGGCGCCGGACCCTCGCTTCCAGCAAAGTCGTTGACCAGAAGGGGCGACCCGCCCTCAGAAATTCCCTCCCCTAGTGCCTCTCACTCACTCAGTAACCATAGGACAGATCCCTTACCACGGAACTCCAATATCCGTCTCCGGGCGCGCTACACACTCCACCACAGATTCAAACCCAAGCCAACTTGCTCGCTTCCGCGCCTCATTGGCTGTCGTTCCTGTGACGTCAACACGTCGGACGTTACCCTCTTTGCGCGCCGCCGTTAGAAGCCCCGAGACTCGGTAGCGCCGTGGTACCTCAAGCGGCCGTTTCCGGAGGCGGGGCCCGAAGTGGGCGTGGCTAGCCGCAGGTGCAGGCGGGGACTGGAAGACCGTTCTGCAAGGACCGATTCCTCAGAGCTTGGTTGGGATGGCGGTCGGGTGCAGTGGTGGGCTCTGGTGCACCGCCTGACGGGGAGCGCTCTCCGGCCTGCAGCTCCTGCTTGTGGGCGCGGCGGGGCCTCTCTCACTATCAGGCCCTGGTCTTTGACTCCAGGCCCCATGGCTTCGTTTCTCCCGAGGACCACGTCCAGCCCCAACCCCACTAGGGCTGCTTTTGTTAATCTGCAAAGACTGCACTAGCAAACATATTCACTTGCAGAAATTGACCTCGTTTGCTATTGGGTGGAGCAAGTTTTAAGTCTCAGATGTATGTTTTGTTTCCGATTGTGCATTTTGACAAGAGAAAATTAGTGCCTGGGAAAGAAAAGGAAATGGAGTTACTGAGATAACTTATTTTTATTTGTAAGGATATTTTTTATTTTATTGTATGTTTTTTTTGTTTTGTTTTGTTTTGTTTTTTTTAGCTGTGAAGAGAGCCTAACCGGGAGCGAGGCCATATATGGTAGGCAAACCTGCTCTGAGCTACATCCTAGCACCTCAGGATGTCTTACATAGTATTTGAATTGAATTGTTTTTCTTTATATCACTGCGTGTGTTCATGCAGCAAATACTGATAGTAGGTTATAGATACACCATAATAAGCACTAAAGTTAACACTATACTCCTGGACTTCATAGTTTAGGAATTCAGTATCACTGTATACATAGGATACATGAGTGCAGAGAATTATGAGTGAAAAAAGTATGTGAAAACCTGCATATTTTGCATTTATTGAAGAAAATCAGGAGCACTGTATTAAGTAATGCTATATATATGTACACTGGGTAAACCTCCAATAAAGTCACTTATTTCTGGTTGTAGTATATGTATATTAGCTAACTGAACAGTTTTATGGTGATGGATTAAAATTGAGAATCCTTTATTTTATTTTATTTTTTTTTTCTTTATCTTATTACACATATGTCTGCACTAGCTTTTTACCATTGATGTCTTGGGCCTTTATTAATTACATATGTTAATATCTTGATTCTCAAAACAATCCTGAGATGTATATACAGTAGTCTTTTGCTATTTTGCAGCTCAACTTTTGCAGACTCACTGTTTCACGGGGTTTTCAATAAATATTAATCTAAATTACATATTGCAGATTTTTTGCTATATCGTGGGATTTTTGCAGTACTGTACAGTACATGTATGTTGTTAAAATTATGTAGATTTACAAGTTTAGAAAATGGCTAAGAACATTGTGTTTTTAAAAGTGTGGGAAAGTTTTATAAGAGTGTAGTAAGGCCTTAAAATGTATATAAATACTAAAATAAGTATAAAGCCTTATAATGTATATAAATACTAAAATAAGTATATCATTGCTGCTTTGTTGATTTTCACTTGTGAGTGTGTCTGGAATGTAACCTCTGTGCTAAGTGAGGGACCACTGTATGGTACTTACATTTTGGTGATAGAAAATTGGTATTTCACAAAATCCCTCAAGAAAAAATGTGTGTCTTTAATTGTACAAAGAGACCCATTTAGAATTGAGCTGTCTCAGAAATACATTGCCTTAATGTAGTCTGAAAGTATACCTGTCTTTCCATTTTCTTATGAAATCACTTTGATCATCAAGGAATAAGTAAACAGAAGTGTTTTAAATTTTGTCTTATGTCGGCATCTGTGTTGTGTAGGCTGCATAGTCCTACAGTCATGTCCACACCTAGTCCAAGTACTGACTGTACTCTAATTTCAATTTAGGGCTACACTTGAAATGTAGCAGTATCCTGCTCAGAAGTCCATTTTCTTTCTATCTTTTTTTCATGTTCTAATATCTTTAATTAAACAGAGATCTCTTTATGTCATTAGAGACCATTGCACCCACTGCTTTGTTTGGCTGCCAGCCTCTTCTCTCTCTCTTCACCAATGGAGAGGCGGATTCTTTTTCCTCATGGAAGAGAAATACATGGCTTGCTGCCTTTGCCGATAATGAAGATGTTGTAGAGCTGGTTGGCAAAACTGTTGCCATTGGCATCTTTCACATGAACCACATCAGAAGAGCCATGGTGCTTCTCTCTGTTGATGATCACTCCAGTTCTTCCCAAGTTAGCAACTCTAGTCACCATACACAAGTTACCAGTGTCAAATTTGATGAAATCTGTGATCTTGCCAGATGACAAATCAATCTGGATGATGTCATTGACCTTGATGAGGGGGGTCAGGGCAGCAAATGGTGCGAGCATTGTGGGTGATCAGGTGAGGAATCCCTCTTGTGCCCACAAAGATCTTCCTCACTTTGCACAACTTGTACTTGGCTACCTCAGGTGTAATCCCATGAAGAGCAAAGCGACCCTTGGTGTCGTAGATCAGACAGAAATGCTCTCCTGTCTTGTCAATGCTGATGACATCCATAAAGCCAGCAGGATAGGTTATATCAGTTAGGCCTTTGCCATCAATCTTAATGAAGCACTGCATACCAATCTGCTTTACTTCCTCTCCTGTCAGAGTGTGCTTGAGCCTGTTCCTCAGGAAGATGATGACAGGCAGACATTCTCTCAGCTTATGGGGACCAGTGGATAAATGAGGAGCAAACACACCGGTCAGTTTATCCAGAATCTAATGCTTTGGAGCTGCTACTCACTTCAGATGCTTCTTGGGACCATGAGCAATGGCTGAGATCTCAAATATCTTGTCAACAATGCCACATATGTCTCTCATGAAATATATCCTACAATTTCAGCCCCCTGCAACACCTAAAACGCACTTCGTTACCAGTTCTTCAAAATCCCTTCTCCAACTTGACAGCCTTTTTTTTTTTTTTTTTTTTGTGGAATCAGGGATTGAACTCAGGCCATTGTGTTTATTCTACTGAGCTATCTCCCCAGCCCCTGATGTCTGTATTCTTAGGGAACTGTACACTTCATTAAAGCAGAGAGATTAATTTCATGTTGTTCTGCTTTTTTTATTTTTTAATAAAACAATCAGTAGTCCACAATAATAGTGGGTTATCCACAGAAGTTGTTGATTTGAGCCATTCACAGCTCAGTATATTAGTATCACTTTACTTTACATACCTCCTTTTTATATTTTTCTGCTAGATGGTTAAGACCAAGATAAAGCAAGACCTATATAACAAGAAATGTAACTCTTGCATCAGATAAGGTCAGTCAGGAACCTTCAGGGTTTATCCTGCAACCCTGTACCTCAGTTTGTAGATCCTTTGTCATTGTCAGCCATGTGGATGAGTCATGGCCATTGCTTGACCAATTTGCTCTCTGTGGAAGCCTGAGAGAAAATTTTCTCTCCCTGTGACTCTCCTTAGGTACACTATACATCATCGATCACATTCCTCTGTGGCCCCATAATCTCCTTGAGCAGAAAACTTGGGGCACAAGTGAGTTACATGATGTTACAGTACAAGTTCTCCTATGTCCTGAGTCTTCATTGACCTTGAAAGACTAGGGTCAAAATGTTGGCTGACCTTGCAGCGTTTCTTTTTCTCCAATTTCTGATCTGTAAACTTAGGTTGTTAGCCCGCCAGAAGAGAAGCTTATTATTACCCTGCAACATATGCAGTTCGGTTTACCCACACTATTTGTCTAAATCTCAGACATTGTAGGCATCACATGGAACAGGTATTTTCCATCAAGTATTGAGATATTAAACTCTAAGTCTTTACAGAATAGGAAGAAATTAAAAAAAAAGAATTAACACATATATTTCCATAGATACTGAGATATCTATTCATATACAGCATTGTAGCATGAGTGTCTTGTGACATTTTTGGTCTTAGTTTTCATTTATTACCCTTTAAAATTTTTATTTGAAAGACAGTGTACTAATGGTATGTCATGACAAGAAGTACATATTTAGGAGACCAGAATGACAGGTTTGTGACCCTTCTATTACACTTCGTTAAATTCAGTGCAGTTGCTTGGTTCACAGGTATCAGCATATATAGCTGGTTGGGGTGAGAATCCTACCACTTAATTGCTAGTTTCAAAAATCAAAGAAGAGAGACTTTTGGCACTATAGTCAGTGCCATTACAGTGCCATCTAACTTCTCATGTTTGGTAAGACATTAAGGAATTATAACATAGGATAAGACAATGGCATTTTTTGGTAACTAAATGAAGGATACAAAGAACAAAAATCTTTCGAACACCCGGAGCTTTTGTTAGAAATTAGAATATTATGTAACTGCCATGGTATTAGAATTCAAATTTAATGTCTTTTCATAGTAAATCGAAGTACAGAAAGTAAAATAGACAGTGTGTGTGTGTGTGTGTGTGTGTAAAAGTAAAAGGAATTTTTGTAATGGGTTAATTTACATTTTAGGCTATAAATGTAAATCTTGTGCTTTCTGTTGTAAATGTAACACCCACTGTACTAGGCTGCTTAGTAAATAGGGCCATTAAGGGTTTTAACTTCTTGTAACCTCCCAGGCCACGCAAAGCTGCCTGCAGGTACTCAGGTGCAAATTCACCAGAAACTGAAACAGAAACCCCAGCAAATTTAGTTTGAATAGTGGTCACAATGACTCTGAAAGCATTTTTTTGTGTCAGACAATGAGTTTGTTTATCAAACTCAGTGTGGTTCCAAGTTTAAAACCCCTCCCTGCTTCCTGGGCAAGCGGCCTTTCGGTCCTCTCCTGAGTGAGGGCTGATCTAGGGGCCCTGAGCTCAGTAATAAATGGCTTTCCAAATTCCAATCTGGCTGATCTGGTTCCTATTCTGAGCGACCCATATCAATTTTAAACATGAGAAGGGTGAGGAGCCCCTCCCCCTCCAAGTCCTTTGCAAATCTCAATGTGTTTGTATTACAGGGATCTTTCGCAGCCTCGGAACCAAAAGCTCGCGGGCCTCAGTTTCGGGTGGACTGGGCCCGCTCTGTCCGTCTGTGCCAGGTTTCCCCGCGTCTGGGACGGACTGGCGGGAAAGTTCAGGCTTGCTGTCGCCCAGTTCGTCTCTGGTCGCAGTCCGAGGCCCACGGGCACTTCAGGTGAGGAGAAGGCTGCAGAGGCCGCAGCCTCGGTGCTCGGCGGGAGCACCCGCCCTCAGCCCCTTCGGCTCCGGCTTTAAGTTGGCTCTGGCCCGGATCCCGGGAGGGGGAAGGGCGGACTGTCCTTGGACTTTCTCCGCTGTAGGGGCTGACCTCCCTCCCAGTGTAAGCATTACATTTGCACACAGGGCGCCCTCTGGGGAGCGCTGCGAAGGGGGCCGCTTCCGCACCCCGAGGACCCGGTTGAGCGGCGCGCCGGGCGCCTGGGTTCCTGAGACGGCCGGCGGGCTGCGCGCTGTGCGCGAACCTGACCTTCGCAGAATTGGAGGTCTAGAAACTTCCCAGGGCGACCACACAGCCAGTTGAGGATGCCTGCTTCCCTGCCTGCTCGGGCTGTGATAGGAAACGCTGATAGCCCCACGTTCAGGGCGTGATCAGAGAAGCAGCCCAAGAGAAGGAGTCCTTTGTACCCCTCTCTTTGTTAACCTAAGTTAGTGGCTAGTTGGTTCATTTTTCTTTAGGCCTTGTACCTTGAGCATAATTGAAACAATACATAAAGATTGATGAAAGGCTGATGATAGCGTTTGTTTGGGTGACTACAGTATGGCTTGCTTTTCCTCGTGTAGTTCTGATGCTTGCATTGGAATTGATGCCTTTTTAAGAGATAGAGCTCTTTATTGAATGTCTTCTGTTGCCTACACTGGAGCATTCCATCATTTATGAGTGAAGTGAGGACAAGCTATACACTGCTGCTTCCTTTAAATAAAAAGTAAATGATGAGATGATTCACATATATAGTCAACATAATTACAGTCATTAAATTACATGAATTCGTAAAATTGTTCTAGTGAGTTTTGTTTATGGTGTTGGGGAGAAGATTACAGGTTCTGGGAATAGACTGCTCCAGGGCTTTTTATGTAATTTTTGACAAGTTATTTACTATCTCCATTTTCCTTTTTTGGTAAACTGAAATAATACCAACTTTCGAAAGGGACTGTAAGTTTGAATGAAGTAGAATTAAGAATGTGCTAAATGTAGTAGGTACTCAGTAAATGCTAAATAAATATTAGACACTATTTTGAAAGCCATTACTAAGTTATGAGGTAGTTGGCTTTGCTTTGTGTAAGCTTTCCCAAATGCTCAAGGCGTAAATAATAATTTACCTAATTTGCTATTTAATATTTAAAGCCTATTTTTTTTATGTATTTAAAATACAGGGTTGACAGGGTCTTACGACACAGATTGAACTTGTAGTGATCCTTCCTGTTTTTCCTCCCAACCCCTGGGATTACAGGGATTACAGGTGCATGCCACCACACCCAGTCTTACTCTTGTTTCAGTGTGCCCCTGGGGCGAAGCTGGTAGCAGGCCAGGGATGGAACCCTGGGCCTGTATCTGCCTAAGCAGGCGTTTTAATCCACTGAGCTATCTGGCCTGCCCTTAAAAACTCAGTTCTACTGTGGCTCACACTGCGTGGCTGGCACTCACAATAAGCATCCTGGATGGGAGAAAAACCAAAAACTAAAAGAAAAAAACCCTCATTTGTAATCTACTTTTTTCCAGTGTTTTTCTATGTCACAGTGCCACTTAATTCAGTGTATTACATCTTTAGTAAAGTTGGCATCTTTTATCCTCCTCAAAGTAACATCTTATTCAGGGGCCGGGGAGATGGCTTAGTGGAATAAGTGCTTCCCTGGCAAGTGCAAGGGCCCGAGTTCAATACCCAGTTCCAACCAAAAAAAAAAGGGGGAAAAAAAAAAAAGTAACATTTTATTCAAATTACATTATGTAATTATATATATGTAGTCCTCTGTTTTGCTATTTGTGATTAGCTTTGTATTTGCTGATGAAAGTAAATGAATGGACTGGGAATATAGATGAGTGGCAAATACACCTGCCTGGCAAGCACAAGGGGCAAAAAAGAGTGAAATAAGTGAGACATTTCGTGTGAGTGTGTTTCTTGAAGAATTTAGGGAACACATGGTTTTTGGTAGGATAACTTAGGTGAAAATTCCTACAGTGAAGATTGCTAACAGTATTTTTTTTTTTTTTTTTTTTTTTTTTTTTTTTTTTTTTTGTGGAGCCTGGGATTGAGCTCAGGCCCTTATGCTTGCTGGGGAGGTGCTTACTCCACTGAGCCATGTCCCCGGCCCCAATAATATGTATTTTGTAAGCACTAGAATTTATTCATATGTCCCACCATCCAAGAAAACTTTATTAAACACTTAATGTACATCTGATTTTGTGTATACAAAGGTACAGATTTTAACTCATAATCCATGAGGAAAGAAGAGTAGTGTTCACTAAGTATTTTGGTCGTATTAAAAACTCTGCTTCAAAGTAGTTGGATGAAATGTATAATGTTTGCAAAATATCTTCTGTTAGCATTTCATAAATAACTTTTCGCCTCTGCATTTAAAAGAATTACAACTTGTACAAGAAAATGGAGTCAGTAGGAGAAGATCAAGAAATGTGTCAATTGTTCAATTAATTTTTGAGTAGAGGGAGAAGACAGAGCTGAGTTTGTTAAGGTAAGACATATGCTCAGGACCAGCAGGCTCCAGCTTCAGTTCGTAACACCCCCCCAATAGCATCTGAACGAATGAACAAAACCATGGGTGTGCTCTGATGAGCGTGTATATCGCTATGAATGATGTGGGCTCTGTTAAGACGTTTCCTCAGAGACTGACCATGATGAACCTACAAGGTTTTCACAGGCTGACCATATTCCTTTCCTTTTAGACTTGCATGTCTAGTGATTTGCCAGGAAGAATCTTTTGTATAAATATGAGAATTTTGCATTATGAAGAAAACAGACAAAAGCTAGAAATACCAGGGGACTGGGGAGGTAGCTCAGTGAAATAAGTGCTTGCCTGGCAAGTGCAGGGTCCTGAGTTCAATCCCTATAAAAATAACAAATAAATACATAAAAAATAATAAAAGGGTTTCTGACTGTAGTGTAGGGTATTTGTCATCTCTGTAGTCATCCAGATAAATAATTTTGACTCATTGAAACCATTCTTTAGAATTAAGGTCTGAAGATATATATTTCACAAAAAGATGAGTGAATAACCAGTTTTCTTATCCTTCCTATTTAAAGCATTAGTGGTTTTAGAGCTTTTTAGACCTTTAAACATTCATATTTAAGTTCTGTGCATTCACGCAGGTTTTTTTCATGGAAGGCGGTTAGTCACCTCACTTGCTCAGATCGAGAGTCCCAGTTGGTGATGTGTCAGTGCCCATTCATTTGTTTTCTCACAAGTAGCTAGCACTGTTTTATTAAAAAAAAAAAAAAACAAAAACAAAAAAAAAACAAAAAGCCCAACAATTACTATGTTTTGAATTTCTTTTCTAGATTTGTTCATCTACAAAATGCTTCGGTACCTATATTTTTGTAGATCTTATGAAAAATGTTTTTCATACTGGTTGGAATCTGGCATAGTTAATTTAGGTGTCTGGCGGAAAAAATTACACACTACAGCAAGAAGGTGTACTGAATATGAAGCCCAAGAGCAAGCAGGTCAAACTAGAACTCAGGAATTACACACATCTCAAAACAGAGATTCGGACACAATGGCTGAATTGCATGTTCCAGTAATGGTGGATGAAGTCGTTCGTCATTTGGCGCCACAAGAAGGGCAGGTGAGCAGTTTTGTTTTTTATCTGTTCACATATTTAAATTGAGATAAGCTTTGTTTATTGTAGTCATCACCATTTTAAAGAATATAATCCAGAGTCACAAGTGTATTCATGAGATTTTACAATCATAGCTATTATGCGTAACAGGAATATTTTCCTGTCCCTACTAGGAAACCTCATGTCCATTAGCATTCAATCCCCATTAAGTTCATTTCCTCTTCCCTGGCAACCAGTTGCCTACTTTCTGTCTTTATGGATTTGCCTGGTTTGGACATTTTATATAGATTCATATGATACCATGGCATTTTGTGTTTGCTTCTTTTCCCCAGCGGTTTTTTTTTTTTTTTTTTTTTTTTTTTTTTTTTTTTTTTTTTTTTTTTTTTTTTTTTTTTTTTTTTTTTTTTTTTTTTTTTTTTTTTTTTTTTTTTTTTTTTTTTTTTTTTTTTTTTTTTTTTTTTTTTTGCATTTAGTACAGGGGATACAGGGTTTTACTACATGGATTGGACTTGTAGTGAACCTCTTGTTTTCATCTCCCAAGTGCTGGGATTACAGGCCCATGCCACCATGCCCAGTCTCGTATGTGTTCTCAGCGCAGGCCTAGCACAGCATGCGGAGGATCAAACCCTGGCCGCTGCGCTCTGTCTAAGCAGGTGCGTGAGTCTGCTGAGCTCTCAGGCTGGTGCAGCATCCCCTCCTCCCCCGACCCCAAGTTTTGCCCATTTTATAGGATATATTTGTACTTGGCTCTTTTTTGCTTCAGTGGTGATGGGTAACAAGCTCCCAACAAGCCACACCCCTAGCCTGACTTTTTTTTATGGCTGAAACATTCTTTGATACGAAAATGCCACACTTTGTTTATCCATTTACTGGTTGATGAGCATCTTCGTTGTTTCCACTTTGTTGCTATTGTCTCTGTGGCTATTATGAACATTTATGCAGAAGTTCTTATGTGTACATAGGTGTTTAGTTCTTTGATAAAAATACTTGAGAGTTGCCAGCATAGTGCTTCTTGTGCTTTATGCCATGATGAAGTTTGACAGAATTACTTGAGCAGTCACAACACAGCAACAGTGGATCAGATGACCACTGACTGAGTCCATACCAGAAGGACAGCACATACAATACGGATACACTGGACAAGACGGCAATTCAGGGACAATGACAGGGATTTATCTCATCATTCAGAATCTTTTTTTTCCCCTGAAAACTTTGGAATAGTGTATTTCTGAAATAAACTAGATGTGATTGAAATCATAGAAAGTAAAAGTGCTGATAAAGGAGAGCTAATTTGGGTGGAGTGTTTGTGTGTATGTGTATGTGTATGAAGAGTGACAGAGTTGGCTTGTGAAGTGTAGAACCGTTCACCTGCAGGATGGGCTTGCCAGTTGGAGACCTAGGGAAGAAAAGTTGCAGATGAGCCCAGAAGCAGCCAGTCTACTGAATGTTCTAGTGGGCATCATTTCTGCTGCATTAACGCCTTTAACAGATTGGATGAGGCCCTCGCAGTGTGGAGGATAATCTGCTGCCCTTGGAGTCCATCAGAGTAAATGTTGCTCTCACTCCATATTCACCTTTAGAGAAATATCCAGAATAATATTTGACCAAGTATTTGGGCACTGCGACCTAATATGTGAAATTATCATTATATGAAATTATCTCTGTCATACCTATCTTGCTTTGATTGCTGCTTGTAGGATTAGATAAGGTCTTCTTCATGAAATGCTTTCAAATCAATTAGGAGATCACAAAAATGTTGAGTATAGCAGAAAAGGCTCGAACAGTTTTGATAATGAAATACAGATTTAAGGGTAAACTTTTTCAAGTGCTTGCTTATGTCTTAATACTGGTAATAGTCTTAGTGCATGGACTTTAGAAATAAAATTCTTTGTTTTAGAAACTATTGCTTTTACCTGAGTTGCAGATTTTCATTTTAAACGTCATGTCTTGCTGCTTTTTTTCAGCATGTAGGAGTATATACAGATTAATAGCAAAGATTTATGAGCAAAGATTCTGGAACTACTGAACTGTTTCAGTTTCACCTGTCTAGGATGTGGCCCATGAACACACACACACACACACACACACACACACACACACACTTTAAAGTTTTTTTTTTTCTGAAGGTTCAAGTTGGATGAGGCAGTTTTCAGGAACTAGCAAGCTATGAGAATAAGAGAAGAGACACTAAATGAACTCAATACTGTTCTTATAAAAGCCATCAGTGATATAAAGTAGGTTTTCTTCATAAAATTATTTACCTCTCCTAAGATAATGTTTGCATAACAAAATAATCCCAGCATTCTCATGGTGGTTTATGTGTGTAAAGCTTGTAGCTCAATGCTGTCACAGTCTAGGGACTCTGAAATAAATATACATAAAATACAAACTAGATAATTAAATGGGGTAGGACTTTGTGTTGAATACCACTTATTTAAATGAAATTTATTTTCTTTAAAGATTCATAGTGCAAAGATAGCAACGAAAACCTATACAAAAGTGGATTTTTATTTATTTATTTTTCTTTTGCAGAGCCGGGGATTGAACTCAGACCTTTGTGCTTGCCAGGGAAGCACTTATTCCACTGAGCTATCTCCCTGACCCACATAAGTAGATTTTTAAATATATGATGTATTTTGAATAGATTCACACATACAGTCTGTTGGGGCAAGTGTGATCAGTGGCTTGAATTTGATTTCTCCAACCTCAAGAACCAAAGAAACAGTATCAATGTAGTGAATCCTAGTGGCAAAACCAAATATTTATTTTGTCCTAACCCACAGAGTATAAAAACAAACAAAAAGAAACCCCACTAATTTTCCTAGTAAGTTTGTAGCCTGTCTTTTTTGTAAAACCAAGTGTAATAAAGTTAGATGATTTGACAACTTGACCTACTTGACTGGCATTTCATGCCATCCAGATTCCTGACACAAGTAATGTTGGTTTATTTTGACATTTCCATTGGTTTGATCTGGGTTGGGTTTTCCAGTAACTTTTTATAGAAAGTTTAATTTTATGGTTGTTATTTCTGAAAACTTTCATGTGAGGTATACATAGTGAGGATGTTATTCTCCCCTCTTTGGCTGTCTAGCAGACAGCTTTATTCACTATTCTCTTAATCTTGAACTAATAAAGAACTTGTGAGAGTCCTTGGATAGGAAAGATCATCTTTCCACCCCAAATCCATTATTTGCTTCTCTACTTCCTGAACCTTTGCCCCCAAATCATTTTGCTTGCAAAGTATGGGGCACACACTCACTTGTATCAGTCACACCCCCTTCTCTCTCTCTGTGTGTTTTATTGGGGCTAGAACTCAGGACCTTGCACTTGCCAGGCAAGTGCTTATTCTATGGAGCTATCTTCCTGGCCCATGTAAAATTTCTAGATACAGCTTTAAGTGAAGTCTAGGGCATTTTATAGTTACTTATTTTTTCTTTAATGTTTAAATGATACTGATTTAAAATAAATACTTGCTTTTGGAATGTCTTATAAATCACAGCGAGTTTATTACTGTGTACTGGTATTAAATTAGCTTTATAGATATATTTGCAAATATTTTCTAGTTTGAATTATATGGGAAGTATACCCTTTTACCTTCCATTCCCTTGTGAGCAGCATAAGAAACTACCATTTTCTCCATGCTTAGTTTTTATCTTACATTCTGAGTAACAATTTTATTTTTTTGTTTTCATTTTTTGTGGTGCTGAGGCCTTGTTGCAAGTCAGGAAGCTGTTGTACCACTGAGCTACATCTCCAGCCCAATAATTTTCTTTGTAAAAGCTACATTATGCTTTGTATGATAGAAATCTCTTAACATCTGAAAATCTCACTAATTTTTAATGCAGAGTAAACATCAAAGAGAAAGTGTTACAGCTGTGTTTTCTCTCTTTAATACTGAAGACTTGACAACCAAAGAGTAGTTTATTTTGCTTTACACCAAATTTTCAAAGTTAGGGTCTTTTCTAAGGGAGAAGAGTAGCAGCATAGTTAACAGACAGTTTTCCTTAAAACTTTTATGATTTCAGATGATCTCTATCAGGGTGTATTGTTGTTGGTCATTATTTCTCAAAATAAAGGTTTCTTGAGAGAAGAATGTATTTTCAGTTGCTTTCTATCCTGAAGAATGCTTCTGTCTTAAAACGTCATATAGCACATTGAACAGCCTTCATGTTAAAATGTCTTCTACAGTGTGGTATTTCAGTACTGTGCTGGTAAATGTTTAACACTTCACTCTGGGACTGGGCCTTGGATGTGATTAAAAAAAAAAAAAAAAGCCTAAACCCTGATTTTTTTCTTTTGGCAGAACTGGGGATTGAACTCAGACCCTTGTACTTGCCAAGGAAGTGCTTATTCTATGGAGCCATCTCCCTGGCTTCCTAAACCCTGATTTTTAGTGTGCACATTTTCATGTTATACAGTCTTCCTGTTGCCCACTTTAGACTGCCAGCCTGATGTTGCGGAATAGGGATTTGATCCCTGCCTCTTTCTTCATTTGCCTTTTATGTTACTTGTACATGCAGTCTTCCACTGCTGTGACCTTTCCTCCTCCTGTGCTCTTGCATGTGCTTTTCCTTGGGGCCTGGTGGTCTGAGTGCAACTTAATTTGTAATTTAAAACCTGAGTTTGTAAATTGTGCTCTCAAGTGCCTACAGAAAAATTAGCCACTCTTTTCTGTCCCCTCAGAATCTGGTCCTTTTTAAAATTATAGACTACTTTACACTGTATACGTCTTTTTCTTTGTTGCCATTACAAGGGAAGCTCATACAGAACAGGAATAATGTTTTCCTTCCCGTTTTGGATGTGACTGAGGCTTGAACTCAGGACCTTGTTAGGCAAGCACTCTGCTCTGAGCTGTGTCTCAGCTCTCTCATTTTATTTTGCAACAGGGGCTAACTGAAGTTGGTTGACTTCCAACTTGGAGTTTTTCTGTGTCAGCCTCCAGGGCAGCTGGGATTATAGGCAATGGTCTCTGCACCTGGTCCTTTTTTGTGTAGCTAGCACCAGCAGGATTTCTGATTTGCAGTGGGAGGGCATTACCCATCACTTGTATTCTGCTTGTGTTGCGAGTTGGTTTAATGTAGTTGCCTTCTTGCTACCACATTGTCACCTGAAGATGGTGCTGCCTTTGGGCTCTGCCTTATGCAGTGATCTCTTGTTTCCCTTATTTAATACATTTAGAAAGAAGTGCTTTCTTTTAATAAATCTTAAAAATATTTCATTTAAATATTTCCGATAAGCATTGTTGGCTTAAGCTGTGGTTCAGGTCTGTTGGGGAGCAGGTCTTCTCCCTAGTGCATGGCTCCAGGGTTGGTCTCCAGGGTCACACACAGAAGTCATTAACCTGAGCTCTCAGATGGGTTGGGAATAACAATATATTAGTTCAGTGAAATATATTAGAAGAAAACTTTAGAAATGAACAATGTTCTTTTCATGTTATTATGTAGTTTATAGAAATTGATGACTGCTTGATAATAGTATGAGAGCATTCAAGCAGAATTAATTATTTTGTTAATTTT
>PVKA01000787.1:114840-175267 GCA_004027165.1 Ctenomys sociabilis | reverse complement strand
CCGCCCCCAAGCCAAGCCCTTCCTTACATTTGCTTGACAATCTTCTCCAGCTCTGGCAGTTGCTCCTTAAGGGTAGCAATCATCCGGGCATCATCTGATACAGACACATAAAACTCCTGTAATTGGCAAAGGTCACAGGCTTTTAACAAGAGCTGCAAAGGTGCACGCTTCTGCAGAGAGCAACAAAGATGCCTTTTTTCTACATTCCTACATCATGTGCTTCACTAGCATCACCAGACCATGGTGTCACAGACACACAGAGAGAAAAACAATAAGAAAATGTTTGTGTGTCTAACACAAAATTACAAATGAGATAAGATTTTAGAAATAGTAGTGATGATTGTACAGCACTACAATGAAATAAATGTGACTGAACTGTGTACTTACAAGTGGCAAGTTTCATGGCAGATATATTTTATCACAGTAAAAATTAAAACTAAAAATTGCAGATGAATTATTTATAGGATATTCATGTGAAACACAATATTTTGGAGCAGATCATCTTATAGTCTACATTCTCAAGGCATTTTCTAATTTCAAACTCTTTTTTTTTTTTTGGTCTAATTTCAAAATCTTATTCAGGAAAATTTTAATTTTTTCTCTTTTTTGAGACAGGATCTCATTCTGTTGTTCAAGCTGACTTGAATTCACAGTGGAGCCCAGGCTGGCCTCGAACTCAAGGCAATCCTCCTGCCTCAGTGTCTTGAGTACTGGGATTACTAGGGTGCAGCACTTCGCGCACCTGACATTCATCTTTGAGATTTTTGTAGTATCTGTTATTGATTTGGTACTTATCATCAGTGTGACTAAGTGCAGGCCTAGCTTACAGCACTACACTCAAGACTTCCCTGAGCGGCACTGGTGTGGTTCACCTGCACAGTGGCCCTGTGTTCGATGGGGACGAGTTAGTGTCAGCACCAGCTGCCACGGTGCTTATATTCTTCAAACACTCCATTCCACATCCTTGAGGGACAGCTACAGAACATCTCTTCCCCTGCCTCCCCCAGAAGCACACCGGAAGCAGGCCAGAGAGAATACATTTCTTTTAGAGAATTCATTTTTGAATGCACAGACTATAAGCCTGAGACAAGCCACATGCCTCTCACCTGCACAGAAGCAAGGTTATCACCTACCCGAGAGGGGAGTATGGACACAGCTGTCCCCTGCCCCTCATCTCGGGTCTTGCTTTCCAGGTTCTGAGTTATCTGCCATCAACTGCAGTCCAAGCGTTTTAAATGCAAATTTCCAGGAATATATAATGTACAAGTTTTAACTAACTCATATGAAGCATGTTCTTATGATTATTCTATTTTATTATTAGTACTGTTTGTTTCTTACTGTGCTAATTTATAAATTTATCCCAGACTTTCTCTAGAAATATGCAAGGTACATCTAGGAAAAAGCACAGTAGATGTAGGATTCTTACTAGCTAGGGTTTCGGGGCCCCTCTGGAGGTCACAGGAGGTTTCCCCACCAAGAAGGGGTGCCTACCTGTGTTAGGGCCAAATGCCACAGGCAGTGGTGGAATGTGGGGACAGAGCCTCGGGATGGAGAAGGGCAGCCGAGCTAGCGGCAGGGTTTACAGAAGAAACCCAGGTCCCTTCAGAATGAACACATGCGTGATTCCTCAGTGAACTGATGTGCTTTACTGCACTGAAAAACATCTTGCTCTAAGAATCCCACTTCCATATAGGAAAACAAGGACGGAACTATTGGCACAAAACATTCATCACACAGTTATCCTAGGAAGACGCAAACTGGAAGTGATGTAAATATCCACCAGTGTGGGTACAAGCAAAGATGTCTGTGACCAAGCTACTGCACGATCACTGAAATGTTTATCATAAGGGCTATTCTGAATGGAAAAGTCAAGTGGAAAAGGCAGACTGCGAAACGATGGGTGCTACTGGGATTACAGCTACATAAACCACACAAAGGAAGGGACCAGATGAAAATATATGAAAATGCTACCCCTTATTGAACTAGAGGATAATGGATGATGGTTTTCCTTTTATACAGTAGCTTTCTAATGAATGAACACATTAACAGAGTCAGAAGTGGCTATTACAGTCTCTCCAGGGAAGCTGTCGTGTCTATCAAAGGTGCCTTTGCAGAAAGAATGTTCTCCACGTACCTCCAGGAAAGCCATGGCCACGTCATCCTCTTGGAGGAGGTCCCCATACGTGGAAGCCCACTGTAGAACCAGGCGGATGACTCGTCTCTTATTGTTGAGGGCATAATCCAACTTCTCCTGCTCTGTCCCTTGAGAAGGCTGGGCGTGGTAAGTGCCAAGGAGTCAAGGATGTCACTTAACCATTTCGTGCTCACTGCACCGTGTTGCTTACAAAGGCAGCGTAACAGTAATAGCAGTAAGAACAGTAATAATTCCATCATCCTTCAGCTTCAGAATGACGGAATTCCTCCCTTATGCCATCAAGAAGAACGTGACAGGCAGTATCTGTGCCACATGTACAGAACCCTTGTTAGCTTCTGCTGCCTTGGACCTGAGCATTGTCTGAGGAACTAGACTGCACGTGGACTTACATGTTGATGAGGATTCTTGTGTGTCTCGCTTCACCTCTCTTGTTTTGCTTCTGTCCTGCCTTACCTATCACCTGCTGGGGTAGTAATGTCACTTGCTGTGGCTCGCCTCTGGGTGCCATGCCACCTCTTTTCAGTCCCCATAACCCTTTGCCACACCTCTATAAGCTCCCTCATTAGACACATTTCAGTTAAACATTTCTGGGTGGGCACCTACCTCTGCCAGGTGGCTCATACATAGCTTCACGTGGGCAAGGGAAGCTGGAGGTAGGAAAACCTGCTGTGTGAAAGGAAGGGGGAAGGTTCCTGGAGAATCAGTCCTCTGGTGAAGACTTCAGGCCCTCTTTGTATTACCCTTCTTCCCTTGCCTAAAACCACAACCTATTCTATTGTCAATTTATGCACTTATGTCTAGCTAGTCACCTTAATCATGAGGCTTGGTATGAAGTAATAATTTGTCCTTGTATTTTATGTCATGTGCAGTGGCGTTCACCTAGAAGCCTGTTAACAGAACAAATACTTGGTTGATGCCTCCTCAGTACCAAAGGTACTGCTCTCAGCTTATACTCCTGTATGGATTACAGTAGGGAGACCATGATAGGTCATCAAGAAGTATTTTAGTTTAGACATGCCATTCCATTTTTGGTGATTTACAAGTAGTCCATATTACACAAAACTAGTTCATAAAGCAACGTAGCACTTACAACTTACTCTGTGGCTTGCACACCAAGTTCCCCAATTGGGCTCTATTTTAGAGTTTTCTGATGAAAGGAACATTTCCTTTTCAAAGCAACATAAAGGGAACATAGACAGCTGACACGGCATCATGAGAGCATGGAGCTAGTTCAGTCTGGGTCTCCCGATTCCAGCTAGTTTCGTTCCCATTACACAACCCTCTGAGCTGCAAGACTGGCCACGTCTTAGCTCACTGCCATGACTTAAAAGGCTCTGTAGGAAGCTGCCTTGTGGCAGTGCTGTGCTCGAGAGCTAAACCAGCACAGGGCCTTTCCCGAAAGAACTATAAATAATCACGATCAAGGTAAATGGCAGAACCTTAAAGCAAAGGTTTACTACATGTAAATGGGTTGCAAAATGGCTTTCATAAATTGAGCACAAGATTCATAAAAAAGAAAATTGCTCAACCTGTATTGCCACAATTCTGAGCTTATAAAAAAAAGGACGAAAGATCATTCTATGTGAAAATTATTTCTTTTCTGATTAACCCTTTGGTCTCTTGCTTGTGTGTAGCCATAACGCGGTGTTACAGTGGTGGGCATAACATTTCATGACACTGCTTATAGCAGGTACAACCACTGTCAAGTATAGAGCGAATGCTAATGAAGCAATTCCTGACTGAAAGACAGTTTCTAGTCTACCCACTAGTCAGCAGATCAGGTTTATGTCCTTTTGCTGCTGCCTTGTACAGGGTTTTAAGTGAATCACTTAACCGGTGCAGACTGCCATTCACTCCCTGTGGAATAAGGAGGTGGAAGAATGTCCAATCTCTCTCTCAGCCGGCACATTTGGTAACATGAAAGCAAACGCAATCTAAAGAGAATGGAGCACCACTAACACAATGAAAATATGGCACTGTTCCATGTTGTTTTCTTTCGTTTAATTTTATGGCAACTTCTATTTGTTTGGTGCTATGGTTTGAAGTTGGTTTGTCCCCCAAAAAACTCATATTGAGACTCAGTTCCTCAAGGCAGCCATGCTGGAAGGGTGGGTCTTCAAGAAAGATTAATACCTCACTTGAGATACTGAATTAGTTCTCTTGCAAATGGATCAGCCTCACTAGAGCAGGTAGTTGTACAACGGGACAGGCTCTGTGTTTGTTCCCTGACTTTGCACGTATCTACAGTCTCTCCTACTTTTCTGCCAGGCATGGAGAAGCACAAGGCCCTCCCTAGAAGATGAGCACATAAGGCCTCTGGGCCTTAGACTTGTGGCCTCCAGAGGTATGAGCCACAGCAACTTCTCTGCTCTGTAAGTGGCCCTGTCTCCAGTGTGTTAGCACAGCCACAGAAAATGGACTAAGACATATAGAAGCTTGGATTCCATCAGGCGTGGCCTGTTACTTTTTCATTTCCACGGGATATGAATAAAAAAGACAAAGAAAGAATAACTATGACGGGGGAAGGCCAAACTAGTTCAGCAAGAGGCAGCAAAACTCTGAAATCTGAGTAAAATAGGTTTTAAAGCCATGTTCACTGTGCTTGCTCCCTGAGCTGCCATCCTGAATGCTTCAATGCCACCATGCACCACACCCATGCTGCAAGCCTGAGCCTCGACCCAGGCTTCAGCCATCTGTTCCCTTTTCTAGGTCTAAGCGACAATGTCCATGAAAGACATCTTTCTGATGGGCCTGTACTGTGAAAAATGTACGAACATAAATTTCCATCTTGTCTTATTACTTTTAAAAGAACACCCTGTGCCCTCAGTTAAATATAAAATAGGATCTTAAAAATATTTCACTACACATGCAGCATGAGTTTATATCACTCAAAAATGGTGATATCAAACAAAGGGAAGGGAAGCTTTTATGGAATCAGTGCCTACAGTGGGAGTCCTCAGCCTAGATTTCGGACAATCAGTGCGTTAAAGGAGTCAATGCGTTTTCAAATAAATTAATATATTTTTTGAAAAGAGATAACAAAATGTTTTACAAATATTTGAACAAAGAAATCATTCAAATTGAATCACAATAAAAAATTTAAAGGTGACTTTGTGAAAGGCACAGGCGTAAGTGTGATACAATGGACATGGTTGCTGTCTACCTTCAATGTTACACCAGATAAACAAGAAAGAGGGAAGGAGGTGGAGAAAGGGGGGAGGGGGAAGGGAGAGGGAGAGGAAGGTAGGGAGGTTGGGGGAAAGGAGGGGGAATGAGAGTTTTCCTGGGTTGTATGAGGCTGAAAGGTTTGAAACATTAAATCAGTATCAAATCGATGCAATTCTAACCTTCCAAGTTAGCTTGATATGAACTCAAGAAAGCAATGCAAATCCTTAAGTGTTGGACACAGCAATGTCTGCAGCACACTTGTGGCTCACCAGTAGGATAATTAAACCTACTCTGTCTCTATAGGTTTAGATGGATTTTTCAAGTCCTCTTTTTTGACATGGATATCTGCCTTTTATTGATCATAAAAGACGGTTTAGTAGGATAATGCTTCAAATGTGAATACAGCTTATGGACCTTCAGGATGCTCATGTGATTATGTAAAGCTCTCTAGACACCTCAGGAGGAAATGTTTTCTGATGAGAAAACCGAGGTTCAGAGAGATCAGCCAAAGGCTGTTAACTGAGTAAACAGCAAGGTTCATAACTCCAGAGTACTCCTTCCACTACCGTCACACCCACTGTCCCTCATATAGGTGACAGTGCCTAGACTGACACTCGGGTTCAGAAAAATTGCTAAGAATAATTGCATCAGGGAAGCAAAAATTCTAATGGGAAAGAGATTCTTTTCCCTTTTTTCTCCCTCCTTCCCTCTCTCTCTCCCTTCTTCTTTCCTTTCTCTTGAACTTCAGGTTTCTTAGCGCTGACCCAGCGAGTGGGGCTCCTACGTCACGGCTGAGTGCCCCATCCACCATGAGTGACCCCTCAGTCTCCTGGGAAACAGGGTTGACCAATGCCAGAGAATAGGAGGGGCTTTCTCCCTTTTCTCATGAAAGTTACAGATTTTTGCTTCTGGGAAAATAAACAGAAGAACAGATTTATTTCACAAAGTCTTGCCTTTCCCCTTACAGATGTTTATTTACTAACCTGAGGTGAGGGCAATACTATTTTTATAGCTGCATTGGCATGTGCTCAACGCTTCCGCCCTTCCACAGGCACCATACTGCTCTCTTTCTGAGAAGTCTGTTGAATCAGATTCTTAGGGATCTGGAGAAGACTTTATGTGTAATTTATTGTGCCTGAAATGGGTCCAGGGACCCATCGTGGGCCTTCTATTCCCACAATGATTTCCTTAGGCTTTTAGAAGATCTATGGTTAAAGATTTATCAGAGAATCTGCAGTAATGAACTAAATCAGGATTTTAAATACAATTAAATTAGAATTCTAAATGCGACTGTATTTGAAATATATTTAAAGCTCATAATAGTTTGTCACCAAACTCATCACAGATCATGGAAATGGTTTCAGGTGAATCAGGGAACTGTGAGATCTGGGTTTCAAGAGCTCTATAATAGTGTTTCCTTCAGCATTACCAAGAGGTAAGGAAACTGGGGCAGAAGGCGTTTGGGTGACTTTTTCCAAATTTATCAATGGAACTCTTAGGAACAGAAACTAACTTTTCATGACTTTTTCTCCGTTTAAGCAACTGTGTTTTGTCTATCACTGTAGAAGAAAATGCCCCCTAGTCAGCCTGTTAGATGCACAGGTAACAGTTCCTGTCACTTCTGTGTCTTAGAAACAGCCACTGACTGTGATGGCTTTTGCAAGAGCCAATCAAAGACAGCCAGCTTCTCTGCCTCTGTACTTCCCTTTTACCCCGTAAGGCCCTCCCAGGCCTTCAGGGCCTGACATTTGAGTGACAACGGACTCCTAGTCAGTGCCCACGCAACATTCAATAAATCTTGCCTCCAAATCCAGGGTGTCCTTTTGGTGTTTTCACTTGTGTTCCAATAGCAGTTTCTTTATGTATTTTGTAGCAGAGTCAGGTCATTTAAAAGTTTGCTGGATAACAAAGAAATTCATCTGAGGTGGAGAAAAATTAAAGCCAGAAAATCCTTCAAGCAGACAAGGCATGTGGAGAAAATCAAAAGGTCTGTGTTGCTGCTTGAACAGCCTGAGGGTGGCGGAGGGGTGGGGGTGGGGCAGGGAATGGCCAGGGCCCGAATGGCTGAGCTCCGCCCTGCCTCGCTGGGATTAACCAAACATCCAAATCCA
Organism: Ctenomys sociabilis; assembly: GCA_004027165.1. Taxonomy (NCBI): domain Eukaryota; kingdom Metazoa; phylum Chordata; class Mammalia; order Rodentia; family Ctenomyidae; genus Ctenomys; species Ctenomys sociabilis. Next base: position 167,833 of record PVKA01000787.1, on the reverse strand, counting down.
ACTGAGCTCTTCCAATGAAGATTCCTCATCGTCCTGGAACTTTAAGTCAGAACCCCTAATGGCACTAACTGGTCTTAAAGACATGGTAAATCTGCATTTTCTGGCTAAAGCCTGGACAGAGAAACACTTTAAAAATCTTAAATATTTGTTGACTCTAGCCACACTGTTTGCAGTGCTCTAGAGAATACACTTTTGGGGGCTGGGGAGAAGGCTCAATAGAATAAGGCCTGAGTTCGATCCCTGGTTCTGCAAAAAAAAGCAAAACAGAGAATTCACTTTTTTTAAAATCTTCAGCAAGACCAGGGCATTGTACAACCTTGATCCAAATTAGCTGAAGTCTTATTTTTTCAAGATGTCACAGACTCATTCTAAGTAAGTTCCTGAAGAATTCAAAGTCACCAAGTACAACGACAAACACCAACACCAAGTCATCTGGCACGTCCTTTCAACAGAATCTCTTACCATTGGGTATATAATCTAAAGCGCGACAGGCTTCCAAGCGACTGTCATACTGAGCTGGACCAGCCCCTTGGGGCCCCTGTCCTCTAGCAGAGCACAGATGGGATCCGAGTTACACGCAGCGCCAGGGCTGAGCACAGGAGCGGTGCAGGCCACAGAGCAGACCGTACTCTCCCTGTCCTGCCAACAGCAGGCTTAATATTCCATTGAGTCGTTCTCCTCATGCCAGCTCTGCCGTTCAAGCACTGTAATTATTTCATATATTTTTACCTAGTTATTATCTTACTCACCACAGGCACCTGTAATTTTTCTGTATTTTTTAACTGCTCATTTACTTATTTTTAATTCAGCTAATAATGGTTCCGTGCATTAAAATTATCACAGGGAAAGTAAGTGAAAACCTCCTAGGATGGAGAGGCAGCAGATTTATTATAGCCTACAACAGGGACTAAAATATTATGTATACTTTTTGCAGTAAGTACATGCTAATTATGCAGCTATTTATAAAACACTTATCAATATTCAAACTGATAGTCTTCAATGTTGTTGTTTTTGAAAGCCCTGCTTTGCCTACAAGATCCCTGCTTGGAGCTGAAAACAAAAACTTTTGCCCACTGCCGAGACAAAGCTTTTGTATGGTCTTTTCATTATGCCAGATTCTTTCATGATGGTGCAACAATCAAGGCAATATTTATGTGGGACTTTGAGGTTTATAATGTACTTTCACACGCATAACCTCATTTGATCTCCACACTAGCCTGGTGAGTGGGAAGAGCAAGTATAATTTCCCTATTGTACAGAAAGGGTTTGCAAAGGTTAAGGATAATTGCTGAGTAATGTACTTAGAAAATGCAGGTCTTAAAGATCTTCTGCCTTCAGAGGTTTTGCTTTCCCCACTACAACCAGGCCCCCTTTACTACCCTGCTTGTTTTTGAGCACGAGCCCAACACCCTGATCAGCGACCGCTGGCATTTAGTTCTCTCGTGAATGCAACTTCAAGTCCTCAAATGAAAGATGTAGAATTAGACCACCTAGGTCTTATCCTGGCTTCACACTTAGAAGCTCACAATCCTTGGCAAGGCCATTGATTGTTCAGCACCTGGGTTTCCTCTTCAGTTGGCTTCATAGTATTATGGTTAGGGATAAAAATGAGCTAACACAGGAATTGCAGGTGGAACTTGACCTGAACACAGTATTCAGCAAGCCTTAGCTATGAGTACTATTACTGACTGTCCTTGGAAATCTTCAAAAAATGTTTACAACAGACCTTTGTAGAATATTCCTCACACTTGGCATTTGTGGGATTAACTCTGACCCACTGTTCATAGCCACACAGGCTGCTCCTATGCTGTTGTGCGTCCCTTAGCTCTGAGCTCACACGGGCAGCTCTCTTCTGCTGTCAATTTCTTTACATGTCTCTGATTTTTTTTTTTTGATTTGAATATTTTCCCACACAAATCTATATAGTTACCTGTGTTTCTAGAAGTCTCTAGCTCTTCTTTAAATTTTCTATCAACATTTAATAGCTGTATAAATTGAAGAAATTAATTAGCTTCCCAATCTTACTTTCCTGACTGCAAAATAACCCAAAGGATTAAAAGAGGATGCACCTCATAGCCCTGCTATGAGTTTTCAAATGTCTTATATGAAATACTTTGCAGAATATCTGATAAGACAATTCATTTTCCTTCAAGTAGTCCATCATTTTTATATCATCACCAAATCAGGTCACCTTTATTGGAAATAAATTTTTATTTTATTTTATTATTTTATTTTATTTTATTTATTTGCACTAGGGATTGAACTCAGGACTTGGCACTTGCGAGGCAGGTGCTTATGCCACTGAGCTATCTCTCCATCTCCTTGGAAATAAATTTTTGAATTTCATACCTGCAGAAGTAAATTGTGGGTCAAATAATCTTCTGGGTCAAATGGGAAATATAATGGTAAAGTTTCGCTTCCATCAAATTTTGCCAAAAGATTTTTTTTTTCTAAAGAAATCTAAAGAATGTTCCTGAAAAGTTGGCTTCATCAAAAGAATATGAACCTAATGCTTTCTTGTAAATTTTTCATCTGTGAGAAAAGCCAATTCTGATCTACACTCCTTTTTGAGAACTCAAATCAACTTAGAAGAACTTGGGATGGCACAGGAATCGCACATGGAACTTGACCTGAACACAGTGTTCAGATCAGTTTCATAGAGCTGCGGATGGAGGAGATCCTACCTTTCCAGAAAGCAAAGCAAAGCTGTCATGCATGTTTCTGTTTGGGTTGTTGGAACAAATACCTGACACCCAAAATGAAGGAAGGAAAAGCTCATTTAGCTGACAGTTACTGGAGGTTTCAGTCCATATTCAGCCGGCTCCAAGGTAGAGAGGCACACGGTACAGAGCACCACTTCATGACGGCTGAACAGCAACAACAAAGAGCAGTGCCACAGAAAGTCTGTCTCTCTGTCTCTTATATTACATTCAGGCTCTCTGCCCTAGGCTGGGGGAAGTACTCACACCTGTAATCCCAGCCTTAGATCACACATAATCCCAGTAGATCATGAGTTAATCACAAACTCTAGAAGTCCTCACCCCATGACTGCATAAAGCTTTGGGGGGGGGGGATACACACAAACCATAATAGGGACGATGTAAATAAGACTCAGTTTTAGCTAAAACATAGTGCAAATCCATATTCTATTTTTCTTTTTAATTCTGGAAACTAAATTATTCCCATGCTGAGAGCACAAAATTTGTGTTGAATACTAAACCAAAGAAAATTAGTATGTTAATAGAAAATATTCAACCAAAATCCTTTAAATTTCTATACGTTTAAATAGAAGTTACTTATCACTTGAGATTCTTTAAGCTACAGTAAGAATCTATCTGCCTTTGCTCATAGCTCTGTGAAATTGATCTGGAGAGGAGGTTGCCAAGCCCTTTGGATTCACATCTGGGGAATGGGTATGGCAAGATAATGCAAATGACAGAATCCAGGACACAGTTATTAAAATTCAGAATGATATTAGCTGGTTTGTGATCACTTACTGAGTGGAAGGATAGCCTATCTATGTATAAACAAGAAGATGGCAGAATTGCATTATAAAATAGAAAATTTAGACCACTAGAGAGCAGTTTGGCAGTATATACCCAAAGCAAGGTATTCTAGAATTTACTGCAGAATCCCACAATGCTTTTTATGAAATTACTAACAGTAGTGAGATACAGGTGCATTATGCTCTGTTTGCTTTTTATGGTAACTGACAGTCTTGTATAGCTCAGCAGACTAAGCGCAGGGACCAGGGTTTGATCCCTGGTTCCACATGCTGTGCCGGCCCCGCCTTCGGTGGTTCACACCTATAATCCCAGCACGAGGGAGGCAAAAAGCAGGAGGATCACTATGAATGTGGGCTGCATAGTGAGACCCTGCACCAAAAAAAAAAAAAAAGCAATATTTCATTTTAATGATAACAAACTTGTTTATATTTAGGAAAATTGTGCCACTAAATACTGAATACTTTCCCATGCAGAGAGATAGTCACAAAACACTTTAGTGAAAAGCATATAAAATTATTTACCATATGAATACATATAGTATGTATACACATATAAATATGACCAGAAGGACACACACTGAAACGTTAGCCATGGTTGTATTTACAGGCAATAAGGTTTTATTTTCTTTTAAAGACTAACGGAAAACTGAACTGAATTTTAAATACAGATTTTTTAAAAGGTTAAGGAAGTTGAAGATGACAAGCATAGAAGTTGAACAAATATGTTTTTAAAACTCATTACAAAGCACTTGTATTCATCAGGTCAAATCATGTCCAGTGGGTGCCTAATGAAAGGAGAGTCATTAGCACATAAAAGCCCTAATATGTTAATGTTCAACTCAGTTCTGCCATCTTTTTTCCACACTAAAAGCAAAATTGGAAGAGGCCTATAATGTGAATTAAGGACAGAAAGAGGTGTCAGTAGCTCAGAGCTCCAATCTTTTCTACACTAGCAATTATCCTTCTCTGAGCAAATCATAATTTTTCATTATCCTAGTTTACTGATTTGGAAAAAGAGCAGTGAAAAATACTGACTTCTTCACAGGACTGCTAGGCAAAGTCAGAGATGTTAAAGACTGTGAAAACACTCAGCCCAATGGAGTGGACTGTGTTGAATTATTTTACTGTCCCTGTCCCCCATGTGAAGAACATGGCTTAGTTCACTCAGCCAATTTCACACTCTGCATCCCTGCTGCGGGCCTGCTGGCCTGGGGGTGGGTGTGCTGCTCAGCAGGGGATGCGTACTTGTTGCTTCTGTCTGCTCTCCACCCAATTCTCCCCTTCTCTGTTTTTTTCTGACGTGCAGTCTGGTTGTAAGAATTCAGTGGTGACCAACTTCAGGCCAACTAGAGCCTCCTTCCCAAGGATACAGGGCGAGGAGAAGGCCTACAAGTCTGGGGTAAGTCTGCCCCGACAGCCACCTCTTCTGTTCCTGCCCACCAGGCTTATTCCCGAGGCCTGGGATCTCCACAGACTCTTCCAGCTCTAGAGTTGTCCCACTGTCTTTTGCGGAAACCCTTTATTCCTTAGGCTTGTTAAGAGTTGATCAGTACTGCTTCTGACCAGAAAACTATAGCCTATGTAAGGAACCCCAGCCTAGGTAGTATAAGGAGCCTATGTACTACTTCCCTGAGTGGCAGGAAGCTGACCCTTGAGCTCTTATACCCAGACGCACTTACACACATACACACAACTGTGGGGACAGAGCTCATCTCTTTGCTTCCAGATGGCAGGATCAGATCCTGGCCACCTGTGATTTCCCCTCTCACTGTGATGCAACAGCAACTCATGGCTGAGGGTTTGGACCCCAGTACCTAAGGATTAGACTTGTGTATCACATGTGGCAGCCACTAGCCTCGTGTGGCTTTTAAATTTAAAGAAAATAATAAAATGAAAAATTTAGTTCCTCTCAATACGAATATTAGTAGCAGACATACAAAATGCTTCCAATACTGCCCCAAATTCTGTTTGACAGTGCTGGTTAGGTTAGTCAATGGGCCCTGAGTCCCCTTCCAACGCCCCCTGCTGGATTGCCCTGCAGGTCATGGGCCTGCTGTGATGACCCTGTGTTCTCCAAGAGATTATGCAAAATAGGCCCTCTAAGAGCCTTGTACTTTGGGCAAATCATTAAAACTGAACATGTACATATTTTTAGGAATGCATGTAAAAAATCACTGAGAATTTTTAGGATGGAGAAATGTTGCACAAGGTACTTTATTAGGTTTCAACAAATTAGGCCTACTTTGGCTCAGCCACCTGAAGCACCGAAAAGCATGCATCATGCAAAAATGCTGTCAAGAGATGTTCTTACACTCTAATTAAAGGGTATAGACTCATTACAAAGTTAAATAAGCTTTTGAATAGGTTAGTTGTAAAGAGGGGGGAAAGTGACAAACTCTGGGCTTGGAATTCTAAGGCCTGGATGACTGTGCCACTTGCCTCAGGCAGGCCAGCCCATTTTAGGGAGGGGGACTTCAGGGTTCACATTTGTAAAATAAGGCTAATCCTAACCTAACAGGCTCATGAAAGGATAAAGCAGCATGGCGCAGGTCAACATTCTCTGTGGTTTGACACAGCACTGATTCAAAATAGAGTCGATGAACAGAATCTAAGCTCACACAGGACTGGGTGTGAGGGGTGGTCTGAGGGTACCAGGTGGTAAAGCTTGCATCCAGCTGTCCTGCATTTCCCCAGCAACCTAGGAAAGGGACTGGGACTGCACGTCCCAGGTTTTCTGTGATCAAGCCGATCTTTCACTCATTTGTGGCTCCCCCTCTTCCCTACCAGTGCCTTTGTCCCCACTCATCTGGTACAGCCCAGGCCTTCCCTCCAGGAGTCACTATTTAAAAAACCGAAGTTAGTGATCCGCATGTTCTCTGTCAACTCTTCAAGGAGAACAAACTAATACATAAAGTGTTATGTGTGTGTCTAGGCATCCCCCAAAAGCTTCATGCAGTCACTGGGATGGCTTCTAGGGTTTGTGATTAATTCATGATAGGATGCTGGGATTTCTGGTGCTGGGATTATGGGTGTGAGTGCTCTGCTCGCCCTGGGGCAGATAATCTGCATTACAGTGTGAGGAGGGGAGAGAGGCCTGCTAGCTGTCTCTGAGCTGCTGCCCTTCCCTTTGCTCTCTGCCCATTGCTGCCCGCATGAACGGCTGCCCTCTTCCATGCGCCACTCTGTTTTGGAGCCAGTGGGGTATGGACTAAAACCTCCACAAACTGTGAGCTAAAGAAACCTTTCCTTCCTTAATTTTAGGTGTTGGGTATTTTGTCTCAGCCACAAGAAAAGAGTAACTAAGACACAAAGAGACCAGAATCTGCACAAAACCATGAGGTTAGTGTGTGGGGTTTTGAGTTGTAAAGATGGTGTGACCTGGTCCACTTGATTCTCACTTTCTCGTGGTGTTTTTTTTTTTTTTTTTTTTTTTTTTATCCTAGGCTTACCCATAAACTAACCACTGAAAAAAAGGAAGTCTGAACTCAACCATGGTTTTTATTTTTCCTTCCAGCAAGTCTCCATGGCCTGGTAATGATCACCATGTATGGAGTTAAGAGAGCACCGAGAGAGCCTGAATGTGTTAATTTTATTTGAGAAAAACTGAAGATGAGCCAGAAAGAATATATAATATATGTAAGTCTCATTAAGCTGTCATTACTTGGAAAGATAGTTTCCAGGCAAATAAACACCCAAATCTTATGCTTGCAGCTCCCTCTGAGTAATGCATTCATCTCAAATCTCCCATCCTCATACATTCTGTTGCCCTCAAAGAGAATTATGGGTGAGCAAGAAAATGAGAATCAGGTAGGGAAATTATAACTCTGAAAAAGGAAAAACACACCAACATTGATTGGATTGCTCAAAAAAGAAAGAAATAGAGACATTCTCTTCAATATATTTAGCTGTTCAAAAAGGCCAAAGTATTTTGGGATCTAAATTTTTGATGCTTTAAAAATAAAACAGAATTTTAAAATATACTTTTGCAAACAGTGGCCCCAAATGAGGGTGAAACTCATTCATAATATTCACTTCTTCTGTTCAACTTCTGTTTTCTGAAGGCACCCTTGGGGCCAGACATTGTGCATTGATTGGTCAACCCCAAACATTATGGAAGAGCTGCCTCAAAGACTCAACCAGAGGAACTTTCAGAATTTTAAGTTTGGATTTAGAATCAATGCAATAATAATAAAAAATATGGGCAAAGAAACAAATGTTGGTACCTGGAGGTGAAGATGTGCTAGACTAGGGTGAATGTGAAAGCTACTTCACAACAGTAACCTGTATTTATTTATCTCACAAGGATAGCAACCTGGTTAATACCTAGCTTAGGGGAACAACATATGCACAGCACAGGCCATCTTCCAAGTAGCTGTCAGAGGCTCACAGTCTTCCTTCAAGGTCAGGGAGCTGCCTTTGACCATACTCCCAGATTCCTCACCCCAGCCCTTTCTAGTTATCCTCCTAGGTAAGCACAGGTCTTACCAGTATGATGGCTTACATAGGGTTGTCTCCTTTAAAGCTCGTGTTCAAATGGGACTCCTAACATAAAGGTGGTGGAAACCTCAGGAGGTAAAGAGGTTAATGGGGCAACACCTTCATGAATGCATGTCAATCTCTGTAGGACTGGTTTCACTCTCATGGAAGTCAGTGAGTTCTTGTTCTTGCAGGATTGGGTTAGTTTATGTAAAAAACAGTCATTATCAAGGGACGATGCTTTTTGTGCTTTGACCCTTCTGTACATGCCTGCACCTTCCTGTCATGCGATGACCTGGGCCAGGGCCCTTGTCAGATGTGGCTGCCCAAGGTCAGACTTCCAGCCTCCAGAACTACCAGCTAAAAATGCTTGTTTTCTGTATAAGCTTCCATCTCAGGCATTCTTTTATAGCAACAGAAGATGAGGTAAGCTGGTTCATACTTCTCCACACTGGTAATAAGTTGGAAACACTTAAACCTGGCAAGGCCGACCTCTGCTGGGAGAGCTAGAGCTTGCATAGGGGAAAATGGTGATGTTTCAGAATCTGAAGAGAGTGAAAAACACACTGCCTGGGCCCTGAGCTACCTACAGAGGGCAAAGTGAGCTACATACTGGCTACACTCATCAAGGGAGCTGGGACTTACCACAACCAAAGGATATTGGGCCACCAGGGCAGGGCACAGCTGGGTATTTGGCATAAAAACACAGTGCATCATGATGAAGTCATTTAAAACGGAATCTGGAGGGAGGAAGAAGTAGAAAAGGAAATCAAGTTCTTGTGGAAATCTTTAGGAAAGTAAAAGGATTCATGTGTCCTTGGCCATTGGTTCTCATACCCACGATACGGTTGAACAGAAAAGCACTGCATATGAAAATAATGATGTTGACCAAGCTTAAGATCAAAAAGCAAATTCTTAGGACACTGGATAAAAATATACTATTTAAAAAAAGACAGCCTTCAACCACAAAGAATGTGTGTGTGTGATGTTGGGATTGAACTCCAGGCCACATCCATGCTAGGCAAGCACTCTACCACTAATTCATACCTCCAGCCCCAGTTTAAAATATATATAATTAAAGTCATATGTGGGCAGTATTGTAGTCACACAACTAATACATGGTCATTTCCTTTATCTATTTTTACACCATAGTTTTGAAAAAATTTGTTTTCCTTTATCTTTTTTCCTGTTTCCAGAAGGTATATTGAGAGGTAGGAAAGTGACAGGGTTGGGCCAGAGAGATAGTTCAGCAGTCTAAGTGCCCGCCTGGTAAGTGCAAGGACCTGGGTTCGATCCCTGGCACCACATGCTGTGCTGGCCCTTCACTGAGGCCCTTCACAAAAACTGCATGTGATGGTGCACGCCTGTAATCCCAGGACTGGGAAGGTTTATTATGAGCTAAACTGTACAGGAGGACCCTGTACCAAATAAATAAGTAAGAGATTTAAAAAGGAAGTGACAGCACCATAGAAAAAGGAGGTAAGGAAAGCAGAGAAAATTGATACGTGGAAGAAAAGCAGCAAAGGCAGCTATGACACAGCCTGGGAGCAGCACTGGAGAAGAACAAGTGCTACCTCCTGGGTGAAAAGGCTGCCTGAACCGCGCATTTGAAGCTGTCTTGCAAGAAGGTAAAGAGAGGGTGACAAGGGAAAAAAGGCACTCATTTCCCAAAGATAAGCTTTGTGGGTCTCATCTTGAATTTGATGCATTTTTTTTTTTTAAATAGCAAACCATACTATCCAGCTAGGACTGATAGGAAAGCAAATCTATATGGCCCAGGTGTATGCTTCTCAGAAGCTAGAACTCAAGATGCTATGGGGATTTTCATTCCAAAATTGGTGAGGACATGCAACCTTTCAAGTAAAACACAGTGAAAATATATAAGTTGAACTTTATGAGTTAGGTTTCCAATGTCCATGCCTTTCATGGCCTTTTACTGCTTAAGTCTGAATCGGAGGATGAAGGGTTAACTGCCATACTCACTCAGACATGCTGCAATCTCAAGCTGTCAGCACTGTGCCTGGTCATTCCACACTGAACCATACCAAAGCAGAGAAGGTGCCTGACAGAAGATGCATGGGGCTTTCATTTAAATTACAAAAGGATGTCGCTTGTCTGAGCTTAATATCAAGAGTCACTTTTGATGTTTTATATCCTCTCCAACAATAGGAGAAGCAGTACTTGCTTAGATACCACCCAGAGGGCCCATGCGCTATATCCTTTAAGATGACTTATTTTTGTGGTTCTGGGGATAGAACTCAGGACCTCACGCATGCTAGCTCTGTATTCTATGACTGAGCTATCCCTCCAACTCTATAATAGTTTAAATCTTTCCAACTCAGAGATTTGACTCCGGTGTGGCACAGCAGGGTAGCTGGTCACTCAGCGTGGCACGGCCACCAGCCATGCTGTTTTCTTGTTCCCTACTCACCTGGAACAATGCTTGAGAATGTGTTTAGAACAATCATGTCCCACTCAAAACTGATCCCAGTCACTCAATGACTGATGTTGGTCACAGAGGTTGAATGGCTAGGAAACTAATAGGTCTTAGGTGAAAAAAATTATATTTTGGTAAATTAAGAAAATGTGCTATCACAACTAGATGTTGAAAGCCTAGGAAATCATGATGTAAACATGTTTCACCGTGAGTCTTACATTTCTCACGGCATAGTAGACCCCTAAATGTCAAAGCTATTCTATTCTTTTTTTTTTTTTTTTTTTTTAATGTATCTTGTACAGAGTCTCACTACACAGCTCAGACCTGTAGTGATCCTCCTGTTTTCAGCCTCCCATGAATACATGCTGGGATTACAAGCATAGGCCACCATGCCTGGACTCTGTCACTGGCTCAGTGCAGTTGGGGGTGGAGCCATGACATGTGGTTCCCGGGATTGAACCCCAATTCCTGCGCTGGCCTAAACAGGCGCTTAGTCTGCTGAGCTATCTCGCTAGCCCTCATGTATTTTATATTCTACTTATGTTTCAGGTACTGTATCCATACTAGAATTATTTTCTTTTGTTCACGATAGTAATGGAGACATCAGTTTAGTATCTTTGATTTATGAGAAAAAATGCTGACTTATTCCTTATTTCCAAGCCATGAACAATACTTATAAGAAAAAAAAAATCAGAAACTAGAGAAGCTTGATAGTAAATTATTTTAGCTTTAGCATCAAAGAATGGAAAGATCAGGAATCATATCATCATATAATCAGAACACACTGACTCCTTTTGAGAATCAATCTATTACATTTCCTTTCCATGGGCATAAAGATCTTATATGCCTTTTCTTAAAAATCCATACCAACAAAGGATGCTGGCTCTCCCTCTCCAATTCATTTGCTTCTTAAAAAACCCCCTCTAATAACCAATTTATAAAATGAGAAACTGGAAGGGGAGACAGGTATAGAACAGACCCTCCATTAGAGTTCTCAGAAGAAAGTCAACCCTACCATTGCCTTCACCTTGGACTTCCAGTCTCCACAACTCTGGGAAAATCAAATGTTGTCATTTCAGCTGCCCAGTTTGCAGAACTCTGTTATAGCAGCTGTAGCAAACCAATACAGGCAGTGTTTAGTTATGCTCTGGAGTAAGAGTCTGTGCTGCCAAGAGAACCATTTTATTCTCATTTGGAGCAAGGCTTATGTAGGCCATTTCAAATGTCCTATGGGAATCCTATGGGTTTATATTAACCCAATCAATGCCATTGGAAAGTGGGGTAGGATCATAATATAGGAGATACCTATGGAATGCAACTTCTGATATGAAAGAATGAAATTGGGGTATCTGGGAGGACAGCTAGGCTTGCAAAGAGGGGTAAGGAGGCAGAACCTCTGCTCTGTCTATACCACATAAGATGCTCTTCAGTGCCAACACATAACCCACTTCTAAAGCTGCCTGGGCAAACACATGGAAGATGATATCAGAATATTTTCAGTGCTACGCATGGATCTAATGGGCATACAAAACTGCATAGTGTGCATACCTGTTGCTTCGTTTAAAGCTGGCTCAAGGCGTATTGTTTCTAGAAAATGTTCTAAAATTTTTTCAGGTGTTCCTGACATCACAGTATACCTGCATAAGAAATAAAGGTGTCATTAGTTTTTCAAAAGGGGTAATCATTCATGAAACTTTTAAAAATATTTTTTGTTGTTATTATTTACTTTGAGTTCCCAGCGAGCCAGATAGGCTATCCTCACAGAAAATGTACCCTTTGTGATAAGAAAGACCATGAACCTTGCCCAACTTACACAATAGGAAAACCACCTATTCAAGTAGCTACTAAAAACATTGTTCTTTTTTCCCTACATGGAACTAAAGTAAACTTCTTGGATAGGACCGCCAGCAGCCTGGAAATGAGGAAACCGCAGCCTTGTTCCAGAGCGAACATATAAATTCCAGGGCAGTACGGGCTGATGAGGAGAAAGGACAGTGAACCGTGTTCTCCATATATGGGTTACTCATAGCAAAATTTGAGTCGCACACTGGATTCCCCTGCTTACTTCTGGAATGCTCTGTCTTTCCCAACTGTACACTGGAATGTGCGTTGCAAATAGAGCTAATAATAAAACAAGGGAAAAGAAAACAAAACCCTAAATATCAATAAAGGAGCAAACCAAATCCAGGGACATCATAAGTAGAAAATATAGAAGCAATAGAAAATATATATAACTTATTTAAATCCCAAATGGCAAGCATTGGGGAGTGCAAAGCAATTATTTCAAGAGCTCCGTCCAGAGTTACTCTCCAATCAGCATGGGAAGATTTATGTCTTAAACGGAATGTGGATTCTTTCAAAGTCAAGGTTGAGATGGTGCCAAACAGTACATGAGAACCACAGGCCAAATACGTTGAGGTGAGCGTGGCGTTTCTCTCCCAAAACTTAAGACCTTGCTCTTTCTGCTTGGCATTTAAATGAAGGCAAAAAGAACCTTCTCCTCTGTTCAGAAAGCAGTAGCAGAATTCAGCTCTGGGAGACTGTAGCTTTCCTTTGCTGCTGGAGACCTTGTGGGCAGAGTGTGGAGGGTCCCAGGAACATCTTTAGCATATGAAATCTCGGGGTTATAACCTCCCACCATTGGGGTTCCTGAAGAGACACGTTCATAACTGATACTGTGTCTGAAAACAGAGGGTGGGTGGAGCGGCCCTGGGACTGAGTAAGAAACCAATGTGTATCTGAAAGGGAGCCGGCTGGTAGCTAGAATGATCCTGTGAACGCATGCACTGAACTGAGGGGAAGCTGCAATTAAACCTTTGAGGAAACCCCGCTTTGGAATACAAGAAGACGGACCTCCTAGAAAAAAAAAAAATCTTTATTTTAAAAGCATGGCCTCTTTCTCAAAATAAGTAAGGCAAAAGACAATGGTTCGCTTGTTGTAGTCAATGAATATTGGAAGATGGGCTCGGTGTATTTACAGCTGGCTTTGGACACTTCCATGAAGACTATTTCTCAGCAACTTGAGTCATTCCTGAATTCTGCAATAGACTTCCGCACGTGGGCCGCAGGAGGAGCGGCATGTGGCCACGTGACACAGGAAATGGTGTGGCACAGTGAGCTGCACATGGGTGCCATGGCTGCCACCCGCTCCACAGCAAGGTGGGCACTGCTTAGCCCTGCTGCCTCAATATTACCTTCTTCCTGCGGAAGGAGAAGCTGCTCAGCAAAGAGGCTGTGGGCTAAGATCATGGAGACGGCGAATATCCTGTGCTGTGAGCCCATCTGCCTCGCTTCTGAGAGCCAGCATGTTCAGGGAACTTTTGTGCCTACACAGAGATACTCTAGCTGGTCTAGGCTGAAGCTCACCCTGAACAGGAAATTTTCCATGTAATTAAAAACCTTCCTCTCAAGAGGGCCTTTTCTGTTTGTTTCATTTCCCAAAGAATTCTTATTTACACAGGTGTACATTATTTAACACAAAAACTGCATGAGGAGAAAAAAGTATTCTTCCACATTGTTTCTCAAAGCTGTTGCTAGTAACGGAACAATGTGACATCAGTTTGAAATTTGTTCTCCTGTCAAAAGTCTGATTTGGAGAGCAGGTTGAGTTCACATTCTAGTCTCCCTTGTCTGTATATTTCTGAGTTATCATATCTGGTCAAACCATAAACCCTCTTCTCCCCACTAAGGAGGAAGTGGCCTCTGTCAACTCTGCCTATCTGGCCTACTGGCCACCCTGCAGGATCTTTATCTGGTACCAGAGACGCCCTCTAGTGGCACAGCAGCCCTGGCTGCCTTAGCCCGGCCTCTGGGTTTGCAAGACTGTTAGATTCTGACTTTCTCTGAGGACTGGGAACCTTGAAGAGGGACAGCCTGGGAGCTTCAGGCACCCAGAGCCATCTGTGGTCTTGGGGCTCTGGGTTTGGCTAAAACCCCACATGAAGGTTTTATTTCGTGCACTGTCAGGCAGCTTATTGCTTGTCCTCTGCTTAAATGAGGTCAAGGCCACTTGAGACCAGACAGCCAAGCTCTCAGTCAGATTACTGCCAGAAAGAATTCAAGTTAAAGGCACACCCCTAGTGGGTCACACTGTGTGAGCTTGGAGATTTTAAACCCGGAATGGAAAAATCTTTTCCATGTTTGCAAATGTGGATATTTCTATCTGCATCGGGAACAATAACAACAGAAAAGCCCATGCTAGGAGAGTGGAAAGAAACTATTTTTCTGCATACATGATGAGTTCAGCAATGGGAAAATAAGGAGAAAATAGTGCAGTAACTAAAACTGGTACAGTTGTTTCAAATTCTTTCCTACTAAACCCACATAACTTAGAGCAAGGAGATCAATGACAGCAAACGTTCGAGGGCTCCATTAGTGTTTCCCTTACGACAGTCTTGTCACTCATTTTCATGTCCCACTCGGAGTTGAGTGCCTGGCAAGTTAGAAAGTTTTTTTTTTTTTTTTTTGTCTTTTTGAGACAGGGTCTCACTGTGCAGTTCAGGCTGGTCTTAAGCTCACTTTGTAGCTCAGGCTGGTCTCGAACTCACAACAATCCTCCTGCCTCAGCCTCTCTAGTGCTGGGATTACAGACATGCGCCACCATGCCCGGCTAAGTTAGAAAGTTTAAACACAAACTATTCTGGATTTCTCCAAGAAAAAAAAATTAATCAGGAAAATGACATTGGGCCAGCCAAACAGCTCAGTGGATTAAACTCAGTGGGTTAAACCCTGCAATCAGGTGCAGGGGTTGGGGGTTCAATCCCCAGGCATGCTATGCTGGCCCCGCCCCTGGGGCACACTGAGACTGGTGGCAGGTGCCTGTAATCCCAGCCCTTGGGAGGCTATAAATAGGAGAATCACTACAAGTCCAATCTAGTAGTGAGACCCTGAACACCCTATAGACCCTTCCCTAAAAATCCAAAAATAAAAAAGGAAAATGACATTGCCAGCACCAATATCGTGATGTTTTCTGAGTGCAAAAAGGACAATTTCTGAGGAGATGGGTGCTCCAAAGCTTTCAATTTTAAATCCATCCACAGGCAGGGTTTTCAGCGTGATTTGGAAGTGGTCTACAACATCAGCTCAAAATTCACCCTCATGGACTCTCCTTCCAATTCTGGTCTGATTTGGACAGCATACATGTGAAAAATGACTCCTCAGGAGAGTGGCTTGTCATTCAGGGAACTGACTTTGTGTGCTGCAATGTTCTGGAGTTAGTCATATTGCTTAAATGATTTATTGTGAACATACACAAGTTTTTGAACTATATTAATTATTTTTGAATTGTATATTAATTTGGATTGAATGACAAAAGTAAGTATTCATGATGGATAACCAGACAGAGGCCAAAAATAAATTTAAAATATAGAGCCTCTTCTCTTTTAAAATCTCTTTTAGCTTGATTTCATAAAACAAAACAAAATTTTTAAAAAGCCTATATTCGGAAATCTTTGGTAGATAATGTTGTTGACAAGCAGATGCCTCTGACCCTTTCTCATAATCCGAAGGGGTGAAGGAAGGGGTCCCCCAGGATCTCTGGATCAAAATGGTGCAATGTTAAGGAGAATTTTCTGGGCTGTCTCTTCAGTTAAGAGTCATTTCTCGAGACAGCTGAGGCATTGTTAAAGAATGCAGAATAACCATCCAACTATATTTAAGAGCATCAAAGAAAATCACTGGGAACAGCCCTAAAACTTTTACCCCTTCCTAAGTTTTCATTCTTAACCCCCTCCACGGGCTGGAAAGACCATTGTGAGAAGCACTAGGGCAAGCACATTTTCAATGTATGACAAAAAGGGTAGTAGTAAAAGACAAATACACACTAAAGAAAACTGGGCAGTAACTTTATAGTTTGATAAGCAAAAGGACAGATTTTTACATAGTTTTTTGAATGTCAGTCCTGGTGTATAATATTAAAGGATATAGTTTTATATACACTGTTAAGGATGCAGTATTTGTACACAGCCATCTCTCCATACCTGTGAGGGACTGGTTCCAGCACCACCACAAGTTCCCACTACACAGCTGCTCAAATCCCTTCTATAAAATAATATGCGATTTGCATATAAAATACACACATCCTCCTCCATACCTTAAATCATCCCTAAATTACTTATACCTACTAAAATATAAGTGCTATGGAAATAGTTGTTATTCTGTATTGTTCAGGGTTTTATGACATGGAGACAAAGCTTATGTAAGTTCAGTACACGCACAACTCTTTTCTGAACATTCTCAATCCACAGTTGGTTGGTTCTAGGCAGCAGAACTCATGATAAGAAGCATGAACTGAGATGGACCTTGCTATTTCGAGCTGGGAGGCAGAAGGAGCACAGGTGTGAAAGTGGGTGAAGCTGAATGTCACTTGCGTCTCTGAGCTGAAATGTCTCCATTCTCTAAAACAGTTGTCCTAAGGATTCAATAAAATGTGTGAAGACGTGTTATAACTACTTAGCAATGTTTCTTTGTGCCCTCCTTGCAAATACATTGTTTCATCCAGATCTTTGAGCCTCAGGCTCTCAATGTAGACAATAAAAATTCTCCAGTTATAACTGTTCTCACAAAAGGAGTCCTACTCTTTAGCAACAAAGGAAAACTCCTAGGCTTAATTTTCTTTTAGCATACTAATCAGCGACATTTCCCTAGCTACAGAAGTGGGGTTTTTATCATATAAACTTAAATTTACCTTCATTTAAAACTCTAATTCTGCTATTTGCTATGTTTTTTAGAGCCACTTTCCTAATTTTCCTGTCTCACTGCTCAAATGTTGGCACATTTGATGAAAAAAAAATCTTCATAGGAAGTTGCAGCAAAAGCTGGACATGAACACAGTTTAAACCAGAAAAGACTCAACTTAACTAGAAAACCTGAGAAATGGGAAGCAAATCCCCTTGGACATTGGCAGGCATCTGTAAGAGTGAGGCCAGTAGAATGTCTCTGAGCTGCAATCAAGACTTTTTTTTTTATTATCTGGGTTTCTATCAGAGATGGCCATTCTGATAGCAGGCAGAAAACAACCTATGAGACACCTTGTATGTGACATCCAAATACTGGGGAGGCCCGCACCCTTTCCACCCTGCATTCCAACCTCCATTGTTTCCCTTCTGTTCCAAAGCTATTACCATTGAAGAGGGTGCACAGAAAGCAGTCTCCAGACTAGAATATTCTCTCCAGCATTACCGCAGGCAGCCCCAAGCTCAGCACAGTGCCAGAAACGGATACATTATACTCTGCAAGATGTGTGATTAGTCAATAGAGAGAGAGAAAAGTCACCCACACTGCCATCTTCCACAAAAAGGGAGAACGTGCTATTGTAGAAATGATGATACCATGTGAAAAGGTTAATCGCAGTCTGGCAATCACAGTGCTGGATGCACACATACTTTTGCTGAGGTTGTGAGTTTCCTTGATTAGAAGCTCTGTTCCCCGCTGGGACCTTCTCCAGTACCAAAACGTCTTGGTCATGTTCTTTAAGTCTGACTGTATTCGCCTCAACATCCTGCAAATACAAATTACACCACATACAGATGCTGTCATTTACTCAGACAATGAAAAAAATTTCACATGCTTCAGAAACTCATTTGGTGCTTGTGATGCTAATTGTTGCGTCTACAAATTAACTCGTTTTCAGAGTCAAGGGCTAGAATGGTCAGAGAGAGGACCAGATGAGGTTTGAGGCGTGCTTTTAAGACTCTGCTTTTACTCCATATTCAGAACAACTGAAGAGAGTGGTGTGATTGTGCACCCAGGGGAGTTTGGGAGAGGGCTGTGTAACGGGGAGACAAGGCACGCATTCTTCATAAAATACATGGCGAACGGCACTCAGTTTTGGCAAAGTTCTTTTTCCTCCGAATTTCCTTAGAAGTGGCATTGTTGTTATTCAAAAGACTGCGTTTTTTGTTTTTTTTTTTTCTTTTTTTGTTGTTGTTGTTTAAAGTTTGAAATGTGTTAAAAGCTTTTTCAGTGATTTTGATTATACGTTGTATCAATGATAAATAACCCTAAACTGATTCTTTCAAATAATTGTTTGGCTGACCGTAAGCCCCACATGTGTGGATTCAACAAGTTAGTGACATTTCCTTCTATCGACTTTGATATCGTTATAAACAATTAATTTAAAATTTTAATGTGCTTTCCTTAACATGTGGCCTCCATCTTAGAAGAGATGACAGAAGAGTCCAATCAAACTGCAAGAGGCATTTTTTTCCTGGGTTATTTCATAATAGGAGTTTTAATTTAGCTTTTTTTTTTTTTTTGTATAACGGCATTGCTGTCCTAAGACAAACTTTTCTGTTGGAAATGTTGCTGGGAGAGGCAAATGCTCCCAGCACTGCAGGCAGTATTGTACACACACAGGGAGAGGAGAAGTGTCCCAGGAGCAATCAGTGCAGGATGGGAAGGGTCCCAGACCATCAGAGAAGCCGAGGGTGTGTGGTCACCATCCTCAGCGGTCAGCAACCGGGGATCCTGTCAGTCAAAGCTGGGTCAGCTTTTCCCAAGGGACCAGGCACCACTTCTAAAATTCCACACTCTCATAAATACCTAAACTAAGAGGAAGCTCCTCTTCAGAGCCAGCCTGAGGTCCAATTCTGCAGCTCCCTCTACTATTGCTGCGATTCTGCACCTACTTTACAGTGAGTGACTGCAGGGGTAGCAATTCCCACGAACATGCAGTCAGGTAGTAATGTCTGAGGGTAGCAGGAGAGTTCTGGGCTGGGAAGACACAGGAGATGGACCCCAGAAGAGTCAGAGAAGACAGAGACAGACACGGGCAAATGGCTCCACTGCTGTGTTATGAAGTAGGGTGGGAAAGAACGTAAGATGCCAGAGAGAAACTTCGTAGACTGTGACATTTTGGCAAGGCCACTGCCAATCAGTGCCAGTTCTGCAGTACCACGACTGCCGTGCGCAGAGATGAGCGGCCCAGCACAACAGCAGCTTTTGGGGAACATCCCCTGAGGACCCCAGTGTGTGGATCAGGCCTGTTTTAAGACGCAGACTCTCTGTCCCTTGAGCATGTGTGCACCCCAGTGCTCTCCAGTAATCCCTCACCAGAAGCTCTGCTTCTGTTGGGAGGGGAAAAGGAGACATTTTATAGCCCACTTACCCTCAGGATCCGGTTAAAATCTTCCTTGTCAACTCTTAAGAAATGACAATTATCTTCTCTCAAGACAATAGAAGCCGCCCGAGGAGCGTCATTCACCAGCGCTAACTTGCCGAAATCATCTCCCTCATGCAGGGTGCAGACCACGCCCTAGAGAGAGCAGGACATTCAGGTGAAATGGCCCACAATCCCCTGCCTGTCACAAGACTAGAAAAACACTGGATCTAGCGATGGGATGCGCCTAGGGAGGCCAAAGCAGGATTGTGTAGTTAAATTATAATACTTAAATTTTCTTTCATTGAGTAATATGGTCTGTGACCTAATTTAAATGCATACATTATAATCCATAAGGAGATGAGCCCAAGAAAGTTATAATATTATCATGAGTATAATAATTAAGGAAATTGGGTTAAGGATATAATAATGCCTTTTCTACATGAAGTAACAATATTGTTGCATGTTTAATTGTAGCACTACATTGTTAATACTTAGAACCATACTAGTAAGTGGAATATAATAAAGTTCCAAAAAGAAGACATAGATATAGATATAGATACCTTGCCATAAATGACTACATTCACAGATCCTTTTAGAATAATGTACCAGGAGGTACCTTCTTCTCCCTGGTTAAACACTAGACACAAAAAGATAAAAAAGATTTATGACAAGAACAGAAGTACATCAATATAAATTATAGCTTATCAAATCATCATTTTTAAGTTCTCCGAATTACCTGCACATAAAATACAAAAAAATTAATGGCAAATACTGAATTATTCAGGTGGAGCAGGATTTCTCTCTCTATAGAACAGGAAAAGAAGAGACAATGCATTCCTGCCTGTGCCCTGGAAGACAGGATTCTACCCGATACCTTTTCCCTAGCAACCCATTTCTTACAGGAATGCAGGCTTCCTCTACAATTCATGAATATGTTATGCTACGGAGAATAGTTTTTAAAAGAAAATCAGACCAGCAATGTGGAGTTTGCAAACACACAGGCAGTCCTATATTTTGTTTATATACCTACATATTTTTCCTAAAAAATGAGTTGTAATGATGACCACACTCAGAGCAGGAATTACCACTGGGAGGGAAGAGAATGGGATGAGGAGGGAGTAAGGTACTTGGATCTGAAACTATAATTTCATGCTTCAGAAAATATGATAAACATGGCATAGTGGGAGGAGTTGATAAAGGTTATAATAGTATTTGTAATATTCTCCATTTTTCACTTGAAACATTTAAATATCTCATAATAAAATGAAAACCTTGGTAAGTTTCACTCCAAAGAATTAAAGAGTTTTTTTTTTTTTGGAACTGGGGATTGAACTCAGGCCCTTGCGCTTGCCAGGCAAGCGCTTATTCTACCAAGCCATCTTGCAGGCCCTTAAAGAGCATTTGTCAGGCATCAGCGACCACCAAAATTAAAAATAATGGTGAACTGTAAAACATAAAATAATATTCTTTCTCAACTCTATACCAAGGTCAGAAATATCGCTCACTGACTGAAAATAAAGCATGCTGAGATATAATTTTTAAAATACCTTTTGCTTTTATTGTGCATATTTGCTGTTTGGCTATCACAACATACCCTGACAAAAGAGCAAGATTTTCCAAGATGCATCTCTTGGCAATTTAATGGGTGACCATTAAAGCAGTACTCTATGTGTCAGGAGGGTTAGAAAGTGCCAGTGTAAATACAGTGATCAGCGTTCCATATTGCGGAAAGCTGCAGTGTGCCGTACAACTGCTCAGAAGACACAGGGGGAGGCAGGCAGCCTGGCCTTCTCAGACCATTAACTCTTGTGTAAGCAGGACACTGTGGGACTGGTGGGAAATGTCAACCTCAGACCAACTCACTACTTTCTCACGTCTGTTAAGATCAAATGCTAACTTCTTACCTGACAGCTCAGATCTAAAGCCCCAAACTTAAGTGAGGTTGCAGGGAAAGATACTGCGAGGACCAGCGGCTCTGCCCCACGCCCTCTGAATGCCTGTCACGAGCTGGTAAGGCAGGACACAAGTAAGGCCTGGCAGCAGTGGCTGCTGGCTCTCCACCACACTTCGGGGCATCTGGCCCACAGTGGGATAGTCCCAGGTCCATTAAAGCCCAAGTGCCAGGTGACATCCTGCCCAGTAAGACCAGGGTCCCGCAGGGGAGTGTCTGCCTCAGGCTTCCACGGCCTGTGCTGGGGAGGCCCTGAGCTGGGCACCATGTGCCTGGAGAGTTTTCACTTACACACAGTTCCTCCTTTGGCATGCGACTCAAAAATGAGCACACCCGCTAACTCCCGCTTCACCTAGAAGAGAAAGAAAGAATGAGGAGAAGCTGGGCTCAGGAGGGACTCAGGGGCGCAGTGCTGTTTCTCTGTTTCCTCACGGCTGCCTCTCACCTCGTTTGCTGTGAGCCTCCAGAACCATGAGCACCAGAGTTACCATTAGGAGCTCAAAGCCTGTTCAAAAGGCTAGTTTATACCAGACAACCTCACTAGGGACTGTTGAAAACATGGTTTCATATGCACTAACCAGCACCTTGTCACCTATCTTATGCCTTTGGTGAAAAGGTGAGAGGTCCACCTCATCATAGGACTCTTGCTCTTAGTGGCTCTTCCCAGCAGCACACAGCATGCCATGGCAAACATGTGGGGAAACTGAATGTCTTTGAGTTGAATGATTATGCCAGCAAAAGTATATTCTACGAGACCCAGAATTGTAAATTCTTCTAATATTTAATTTTAAATTATAGTCTCAAATGATAGATCTAAGAATCAATAACTTGAGAATTCTCCACAGTGCCCAGGTACCAGGTTTTGAGGTAGAGGAGACTAGCCACAATTCCACCAGAACTAGAGTAGTTGGAGGAGGGGCATGCTGGGTACCTGGAGCACATGAAATGGAAAGGGGGCTTTTCCTTGCCGAGGCTTATGGACCCTCTGTTGCATATATATATATATATATATATATATATATATATATATATATATATATATATATAGAGAGAGAGAGAGAGAGAGAGAGAGAGAGAGAGAGAGAGAGAGAAGAGTGGGGGAGAGAGAGGGAGGAGGGAGAGAAGAAGAGGGGGAGAGAGAGGAGAGAGGGAGAGATAGAGAAAGAGAAAGAGAGAGAGAGAGCAACTATCCAAGCAGGTAGACCTGCCCTACCATGCAGAAAGTGAGGATAACAAGGGCATCAGGGAAATCCTTGGATAGTTCAGGTAAGTGAGTGAGCTTCCAGACCCCCAGGGGCACAGGGGTGTCAGGAATGGGAAGGCACCTTGTCTTGGCTGAAAGGGAAAGGGGGCTTAGAGCTTTTCTGCTTGGGCCATGGTAAATAGCGCCTTGCTCTCAGTAGAGGTATTTTTATCCCTGTTCAGAAGCCGACACGTCTACCTCCTTAAAAACCCTAATGAGACGGATGCTGGGCCACGCCTGGCTAATAGTGAGTGTCACTGGGCCCTCACTCTCTTCCACAGAGGCTCTGCTGAGCAGGCTGCTTCCTCTCCCCGGAGGGCAGCAAGCCTGACAGGACAACTAGATAGCGCCCCTTCCTCCCTCAGGTGCCGCTGGTCAAGGAAAGGCTTCAGAGCCCCTCCCAGGGCATGGCTTTCTCGTTTGAGTGCGCAGGTGCCAACATTCAGCCTTGAGGGATGAAGCCCTGGGTCTAATCCCACTCACATCGGACTGCTTTGGGTGGAGTGTGTGCACTACTAGTAGCAACTTGATTTCCTTAGAGGTTGCTACCATGCACAACATCCTTAGTATATCGTATGTAGGTAGATTTGAAAGGCAAGAGTTCAGGCTTCCCACCAGCACCATCATGTTCTCTCTCAGCCCTAACCACATTTATCTTAGGGTCTCCCTGATTAGCTCAACTAAGAGAAGACTTACTGTGGTAGAAAGATGGGATAAGGCTTTGATATGAAGGAGCTCTTCATAGATAATCTCTAGGTCATCCACAGTCCTCTGGCCAGGTCTACAACGAAAAAAAAAAATGAAAAAAGGCATCACTAAAATTTCAAATAAGGAAATGTTTCCAAGGTCAGTAACACACTCAGGGATTTATTCTATGTTAAAAGATACTGACATCAGGAGAGATTGTGCCATTATAATCTCTATACAAAGAGAGTTTTGAAATGAGTATTTTCCTTGATGGAAGGACACGGAATCTGCTGCTCACAAGATCCCTTCTCCTCCAGAGGGAAGAGCACTCCTACGCAAAATGTAGCTCGGCTGGCCGACTCCTCAGCTTGCAAAACACTGCTCTGACAGCTTTCCATTGTTATCCAAATAAAAAAAATGCCCTGACTTACCTTTGCACACCATGGGGAACAAACTATTTAATCAACTTGACACTGGATATAAATTTCTTCGGGCCTATTTGATACTTTAGCTTAACAAGATATTAATGCTATTGCTGCTATCACTGATTTCTTTCAGAGAGCTCAGACACAGGATGCATAAAGGTTCAGTACGTTCTTGTCCACCCTTGAGGAGATGAGAAGGGTATGAGATGAGAACAAGCTAAACAACAGTGCCTCCGGTTAGCAAGAGCCAAGGCCAGGAGACATGTTTCTCAAACTCTGCTCCGTGGACCAGCGCTGTCCACAATTAGTTTGTGTAACATGGGGGGGATGGGGTGCTGGGAGGACTGAGTGAATGCCTATCACTTTTTGTGTCTTGTAATTATTTGGGAGTCATTATTTAATTATATTAAATATAATTAGTATTTAATTATATTAATGATAAGAGATATGACTGGTCAGTAATTTGAACTGTTTGTTGTTCTCTTCAATATAACTAAGATGTTTTTGAAACAAAAATAAGTGAGTTGTTGGCTCAGGGAGATAGCTCAGTAAAATAAGTGCTTGCCTGGCAAGCGCAGGGTCTGGAGTTCAATCCCCAGTACTGCAATAAATAAATAAATAAATAAATAAAGAATAAAGTAAAATAAACAAATGAGCTGTTAATCCTGAGAGTGTTAGGAAGTCAACCAAGACCATCTTTACTTTGATGGATACGTGGCATTTCCTCTCAGCTAACCGCTGTAGTCATGAACATTACTTACAACATAATTATCAATATATTTTATGCATTGTGTCTTAAAATTCCAGCAATTTCTGGTATTATTCAGTGTGACTCTGTATTAGATACTCAGAGCTTACTGAGTTTTTGATGGCATTCCATCATTCCATTATACTTTTAGAAGCGTTCCTTGGTCAGTTAAGCACCGGAAGAGTTGACAGACTGAGCAGGGAGCACTGGATTTAGTCTGAGATCAAGTTCTTATCTTGGTGCCACCACTTACTGGCCCTGTGATGTTAGAACCTCGGCTTCGGATGAAACCTAGCGGTGATGCCTTCCCAAGAAACAGGTTTTGAGATTTTTAAGGAAAATGTGAAACTGTTCACACAGAAAAAAAAAAAAAAAAATCCAGCAAAGTGGTATTTAAAACTCAAGCCTTTTTATGCTAGGCCATTAATCTTAAGTGTTCATTCAGCTGGATTAAGCCAGAGGGGGCCGGGGAGATAGCTCAGTGGCATGAACACCTGCCTGGGAAGCGCAAGGTCCTGAGTTCGATCCACAGTACTTCAAGAGTCTCCCAAAGAGGTGGCGGGGTAAGGGGGGAGCTATACTCGTCAGTGGATTAATCCTGAAAGTGCTATTAGGAGGTGGCATCCAGCTGGAGATGAGTGACAGCAGGCACACCTTTCCGTGGTGTCTCTCTTGCAGGGATCTCCCTGTGCTTTGCTTTCTTGGCCACCATGAAACGAGCAGCTCGGCACTGTTACACACTTCTGGCCAGCTGTTTCTGCTCAGGAGCCCAAAAAACCCAAACTATTTCTCAGTTTAACTGGTGGGCATCAGTTATCTTGCAACAATGGGTAAGCTGACCAATATACATAAAAGTTAAATGGACACACCCATAAAGCATGACATTTGATCAATGGAACTCAATCAATTATTACATCAGTACTGAGGGCTCAGAGCTGGACTGTCAATATTCTAACATGGTTAGCCAGATTGTGTAATTTTGCAAATTTAGTAACACAGAGGGAAGCCGACCAAGCTCGCAGAGGATGGGTGGAGGAAGAAAACTGTACACCTTGCACAGTTCCTTCACAAGGACAGCTTTAGCTAAACAAAAGAGACCAGTATCCCTCTGTTACGGAATCAGTGGAGGATCTATTTCCTAATCCCGACTGCACAAAGACAGATACTAATTCCACGACCTGGGAGATGTCAGGCAGGTTTGCCTCCTGCTAAGGATCATCACTGAAGGACACAAATGCACACCAGTGTAGTCCTTAACAATGGAACCCAGAAGCCATGGGTCCCAGAAAGGCACTGAAAAAAAACTGCAGCCACAGGGACTCTGGAGGAGCCGGGCCTTCTTAGCAAGGGGCCTAATCTACTACTTGACTTAGACATGGGGATTTTGAAACTAGGACCCTCGAGGATTTAAAAGTCAATGGGATCACCTCTGTCCATCTGCTGCCACAGAGGCAGCTAATGTGCAAGCCTTAAGGTAGGCATAATAGGATTACAGCTCTTCAGCACAAGGAGCAGCCCTGCTGCTCTTGCTGCTTGACATTAGCTGCAAATAGCACGATCCACTCCTAGGTGCTTGGCTAAAAGAGAAAACAGTCACCAAGTTTCCTGCTCACCGTCCTGGAGTGGGGTAGGATGAAGGGAGAAAACAAACCCCAGCCAAGAGAAGAAAGGCTTAGAATTTGGCTTCAAAACCTTAAAGAGAGTCACAGTTAGAATTTTGGGAGCAGAGCTCTATGTGTTAAGAGGAGTGCTTATTTATCAATATGAGCTCCATAATGCTCAATTCATGTTTTCTTTCTTTCTTTCTTTTTTTTAATGCATTTGGTATAGGGTCTTATTACGCAGCTTGGATTCGTAATAATCCTCCTTTCAGCCTCCCCCGCACTGGGATTACAGGCATGTGCCACTATGCTCAGAGTTGGTTGCAGGCTCAGTGTGCCTGGGGGCAGGGCCGGTGCAGCATGTGGTGCCAGGGATCTAACCCTGGTCCTTAACTATTCGTGATTCTACATCACTCTTCACTAGAGAAGCAGTATCAAAGGACAGCACCGGATTCGAAGCAGAAACTGAATCTGAGATCTGAATGGTGAATGTTCTAGTTGCCCAGTTGGTCTAATGCCTTGTCTTCGCATCTGTAAAATGGCAACGCTAAGCAGGATTGCAGGAAAGATTGAACCGGTTATTGCATGTGAAACACTGTCTACATTGGAAAGACAGCACAGCTGCAGGATGCTGTTATTATTAGGATGGGTGCTCAGTACAGCTGGTGGAATGAATGAACGCCTCAGGCTGAATTCAAGAGAAATATCAGCAGTGTTGTGGACCAGGTCTTCAATCTTTTGCCCTTAGAGTTAGGACAAGGTGTGCACACCGCAAGTCGATTTGTGTCAAGACAAACAGTTATAGCGACCCTGCCCCTTCTGCTCTGTGGCGTCAGTTACTTATAGTCAACTGAGGTACAAAAGTGGTGAGTGGAAAATTCTAGTATTGAACCACTGATAAATTTTAAATGGCTTTGATTATGGCAAGTTACTATAATTGGCCTATTTTATTATTAAGTATTGCTATTCTCTTACTGTACCTAATATGTAACTAAATTTCATACACAGGGTTAGGTCCTATCCACAATACCATCCATCTGGCATATCTCGGAACATACCTCCATGGGTAAGGAGACATGACACAATTACTAATAGAGGGAGGAGGGCTGGCAAGATAGCTCAGCGGTCTAAAGCGCCTCTCAGGGACCGCGGTTCGAGCCCCAGCACCACATGCCATGCCAGCCCCTCCCCCCAGGGCAGGCTGAGCTGACCTCCCCACCCCCGCAAAAGAAGAATCCGTGATGTGTAGCGAGACACTGTAATAAATAAATTAATTAAAAAAAAAAAAACTAATAGAGGGAGGAAATGGGGTGAAAATGAGGAAGCTCCCCTCTTAATCCAAATCCCATAAAATCACCCCTTAGGATTATAAATTTACCCACCCAATTGTTACCACTTAAAGCAGGTGAAGTCAGTCTATGGCAAGGTCAGTGGGGACTAGACAAAGGTGAGTATTCAAGACAATATATACTACCTATTGGGCTATTCCTCTTTGAGCCACATTTTTGTCTGCCATGAAAAATGTCTGGTGGAAAATAAGTAGTACTATTACCACACACACACCCCCACACACACAAATGAATACTATCAGCAGATTGAAAAATCTTAAGACTTCTTAGAAAACAGAAGGCAGATAAAGAATGTTTGCTAAGTTGAGGTGGAAGAAAACCACCACAGGAGTGAAGTAGAAATGCCTATAGGTGCATAGTAAGCATGGAGGGTGGGTGTCAGGCGGGGTCACCCAGAGGCCCCTAATTCATCTGGGTCAGCTGGGCCCCAAGATCCTTCTCTCCCACGCCTGCCATACTGGGCAGTGGACAGTGACAGTTTGCTGCTGGGAGAAATTCGTGACTTACTCTCTGACCTGCTCAGGGTGAGCCCTGGAGCCCAAGAGTGCACGGAAGCCCTCGGCCCTTTGGGAAAGAGACAGGAAGGAAAGGGCGCTGGCTGTCCCAGGAAGGAAGGGCATGGAATGGCTCGGTCCCAGGGCATCCTCTTTACTTTTGTAACTAGTGGGAAGGAGGGCAGTTTTAGCCTACTTGCCTCCTCCTATCTCTCTCGAAGCAAAGCCTGCAGGATAACGCGCCTGGTTACTGGATCTGCGCCCCAGGTCATCAGGGGAGACTCTCTTGGGAATGCAACTACCACACATGCACAGACACCTGTGTGGCCACTTGCCCCAGACCCAGGCCTCCATTCATGAGCAGCTAACCTGAAGCAGTGACTTCTACAAGGACTCACTAGATGCCCTAGAGAAACCTGCCATGGCCCTTGAGACAGAATACACAGCCTGTCTAAAAGCAGCTTAATCTTGAGTTCTAAACAAATCTAAAATGATAAAAAAAAAAAAAGAAAGAAAAGAAAAAGCACAGCAACCAGAAAGCCAGTCCAGTGTTCTGAAGTGGTCAGTGTGATCCCCGGGCAGGTCACTGTCACAGGCAACCATTCCTGGAGCAAAGAACATTTTGGTCCTGTTTACAGCAAATGTTCTAAAGAAGTGAGAGAAGTCAGAGGTGCAAGGTGTGAAGAAACTTTTAAAAAACTGGTCTATTCACAACTTACAAAACAACCAGGGCATTCAGGAGAGGTTTGCCTGGGGCCAGGACCTTGGGCCTCTGGGCTTTCCTTAATGACTACAGGATTTAAAAGTTGTGCTAAGTTCTGGGGTGGGGGCGCTGGGCACAGCAAAAGCCAGTCCGGCCAACCTGAGCCCACCACAGCGAGTGAAGATGGAGCCACGTACCTAAGGCAGAAGCACAGCACCAAGGTCCTCCCCCGAGGTCGCCAGCTCAGGGCTGCTGAGCGATCCAGTGTCTCAGAAAGGGCTCTCCTCTCTCCTCTGCTTCAGACAAAGCTTCTCCCCTTGATCTACCCCCACCCCTCAAAGAGCACCTGGGAATATCTAAACCGGAGTGCTCCAACCAAAATCACTGAACAAAGTGGAGTTTCAAAAGTGGGTTTCTTCTGGCTAATGGTGGCATTGAACACCTTTTCACGCTTTGGTCTTTACGGGGGTGACAGGTGGAAAAAAATGAAGAAGAGATCCTATAAATCAGTCCCCGGTCCATTCAAACAGTAATGAAAGGGTCCCAAGGACTGAAGCCAATTTGGCTTTCAAGAGGAAAGGGAACAGGGCTGAGCAGATAACTCCCATGTACCTTCACAAGAGCAACATACGAGGCTGGGGAAGTGAATTGACTCTCTGGCTGCTCTGAGTGGCAGCTGGTGAATGTACCTGGTCTTTACTTATCCTTCTCCAGATGTCACAGGGAGAGATATTAGGCATCCCTGCTTCTTTACAAATCTGCGTGGTGCCACATTGATGTGGATTTGTCGGATCCCGCTGTGGAAAGGCCTAGTTTCTGCAGGGGAGGCATTCTGGCAGCAATTTCTAGTTACAGACAAGATAATAAACGGGGACAGAAGGGGAGCAGTTTATACATTAAAGGATGGGAGGGCTCAGGTGATGTTGGAAGCTGCTGGTAAATACCATTTTATCAAGGAATTTATCAAGGTCAGCGCCAGAGCTCCTCAGTTATTGAAACATGGGTAAAATGAGAGATTCATCCAGCTACCAACCCATCATATTGGCATGGCCAGGGTTAACACATGCAGGCAAGAAAGAAAACAACCCTGTTCCTACAGACCGTGGTACCCAAGGAAAATGCCCAGAGACGCCAATGTACTAGTATCTACTTCCAGGCAAGGTGAGAATTTAAAAATGTTTTCTTCATCTTTTTTTGATGCAAGACTTCATGTCAATCCACCTGGTCTGCTCTGTGTAAGTCATTTCTCAAACTTAGACCATTTTCTAATAACCTGGAGCCCTTCTAGCAATCTCCCATCTTCCACTTCCCCTTAAACTAGAGCTGGTGTGGGTCACACCTCCTTGTCTAGCAAAACATGTTCTTTGTTTCTGTCTTCTTCACCTCCTAGGACTGAGCTTCTTAACTGTCAAGAACTTTCCAGAAGAGCCTGGTGACAGGACAGTGGCCCACCCAGTGCCATCTCAATTCCCCCACCACTTCCTCATCTTATCTTTAACCCACAAAAGGACACTGTAAGTTGGTTAAATGAAACAAGGCGCTTTCTAGCTCTAACAGCCGGTACACAAGAGGATCCTGGGTACAAGAGCACCCTTTGCTTCTCAATGAAATTAGGAATGAATAAAGTCTATAGCCTCAGGAAAGGGCAAAGGCTTTATGAATATTCGTGAGAAATGAAGTCACTCTCGTGGGCACACGGGGGAAGGGTTTCATAATTCAACAACTCTGAGCCTTGAGTGTTTGCAGGACAATGGGCTCCATGATGTTTAAGAACTGAACATGTTCCTCATTCTTGCAGCAAAAGTGGTTTCCAAGAACACTTCAGAAATTTAACATTAAACCTTTAAAGAGGTAAAGCTATAAATATTTCTTGGGAAACACTTCAGCTGGAAGTTAAGAACAAACATTTTGATGGAGTCAGCACAGCTCACAGGCTGCTTCTGGGTGTGAGACATATGTGAAATAAAAATGTAAGCTCTTTTGAGAAAGAGCTACATGGATGCATTAGTACTTCCCTCCTAAGATTGACAAAAAGTCACTCTTAGTGAATCAGGGACAGATGGCGTATTCTTTATTTTTTCCATTTCCATAAATTTACTAGAGAGGACAAACCTGAAGTAAACTTGTAGGAGGGAAATAATCTTGTCAATAAAACAAGAAAGATAGTAACTAGTATCTACTAAGTTCAGTTTCTCTTTCTGTGCACAGTGAATAACTAGCCCTGCTTACATCACAGAGTTATTTAGTGGTTCAAAGAGGACACGAAACCACTGTGTAAACTACACTGCCATTCAAATTCTAGCTAGAGTGTTGGCTTGGGGTAATCTGACTTCTCTCTGGGTTGTGGATTGTCAAGAGAGCCATGAAGAGAAGCAGATTAGTGACTTCAGGCAAGGGCCGGATTTAGCAAATAAATTTCCTGCATCACGTGTATAAATTTTGTTCTGCATTAAATCCCAGTTGAACTGGGCATGCTATATTTAATTTGGCAACACTAATCACAAACCAATCCACTTTTGTAGAACTGGTTTTTAAAATTTGAAACCCCCAGTACCACATGCCATGCTGGCCCCCACCCCAAGGTGTGCTGGGTTCGGGTGTGGTGGTGTAAGTCTATAATCCCAGCTCGGGGGAGGCTGAGACAGGAGGATCACTATGAGTCCAAGCTGCATAGCAAGACCCTGGAGCAGATACATAAAAAAAAAAAAAAAAGTCCCTAGCAGCATAGGCAAAATTTGAGACCCACTTGTTCTCTGGTACTGACAATACATAGTACAGTTCAAGACACAAGATAGAAAGAAAGAACTACAGGCTGTAAAGGCACAGCCAAGTTCATGCTCCCCTCTGAGTCGGAAGCAGAATGCCAGCAACCCTACTA
Source organism: Ctenomys sociabilis (assembly GCA_004027165.1). NCBI lineage: Eukaryota > Metazoa > Chordata > Mammalia > Rodentia > Ctenomyidae > Ctenomys > Ctenomys sociabilis. Next base: position 136,236 of record PVKA01000787.1, on the reverse strand, counting down.
GGCTGCTTTCTTGGGCAAGCAGATATGGGGAAAGTGGAAACTGGAGAGATGCAAATCCAGAGCTCAGAAATGCCCCACTTAATGGGATCATTGTTTTAGAGCCCACCCTGTAGGCACAGTAAAAACAAAGGTGACACTCGCCAGGCAGCAGCAAAGGGCTCTGGTGCATTTCTTCTTTTTAAAGATTCTTTTCATCTGCCTTGCACTGAGAAATGGCTTTTGGCTTCGTAACTGATAACCCTCTGGGCACATCCCAGACAGAAATCAACCTCTCAGCACCACTGATTTTAGGTTTACTAATCTGACATTCCCCTGAGGAAATAAATTCCCCTGCAATTATCAGGATTTCAAACTTCATATCCTCCAAAACAGTCTGGATATATAAAATTCCTATTAAAACAAGTTCTAGTCCTGGCGTGGTGGTGCACACCTGTAATCCCAGTGCTGAGGAGGCTGAAAACAGGAGGATCACTACAAGTTCAAGCTGCGTAGTATGACCCTGTACCAAATATATAGATTAAAAAAAAAAAAGAAAGAAAACAAGTTCTGCTCATTAGAAGCAGATGCACAGCCCCCCATGGGCCTTCTTGAACAAGTGTGTGGAAGGGAGGGCTCTGTCTGGTTGTCAGGCGTTAGGACACCTGAAGGGTGTAGACAAATAAACAACCCTTTCTCCTTACCCTTGCATCTTCTCATGTCACTTGATCCATCTTAATCATTTCTTTTCACCCTATGCCCCACAGGACATGTTAAAAAATATTAATTTATCACAGCAAATAAATCAAGTTTTTGAGTTTTAGAGCTATGTAGAAGACACCAAAGCCTAGCAACAATTCTCTTGTTATAACAGCATAATTTTCTGGTGTTATCCTTTTCCCCTACTCAGGCACAATGGGCTTATTGCTTTCTCAACTACTTAAGCCTCTAGGCACTTCAGGAATTTCAGAACTGCAGGCCCAGAATTAGACTTGGGGAGAAACCATCACCTTCATTTCCCTCACTCTCCATGAGACTCCGACAGACCCGTCTAAGTAGCAGAGTATCATGTCGACTTCCCTTGGGAGGAGAGGTTTGAAGGCTTATGGGGCAAGGTCACCTGTTCTCCTTTAAGCTTCTTTGGGTGCAGCCTTCCTGGTCACTCCACATCTTTTTGCCCATGGCTTCTGATCCGAAGTATCTGCTTAAATTTAGCCAACATACACATTTCTGTTGGTAGGGGGCTTCTATTGTGTCTCTCTTGCTGTAGGGTAACCTCTAGTTTTTAGACTTATAAACAAAGCAAAATCAAAACGATAAGCCCCAAGAACTTATTCTGTGTTTGATGGCACTGTCTTGGGGCTGCAACAACAGCACCGTCAAACTGTCACCGTTCTGTAGCACTTGCCCCCAAATGCCAGCCAGGTCTGCACCTGTGTAACCAGGATAGGCATTGTGTCTCATTCTGTCTGCCACCACATAAAAAGCTAATTTCACATTCAAAATGTATTTTTTTTCAATACCAATAGCAACAAGAGTGTGCCAAAAAATTCCCCTTGAAGCTCTATTCTGTTTTTTAAACTACAGAACATTCTTTCATAGTTTGACAGTTAAAATGCTGCAGTTAATGTAATAAACAGAGAAATTTTCTAAGTAGCCTGTCAAAACAAGTGACACTTTTTTTTTTTTGGCTAGTGAGTCTTAGATTCAGAACAATGGGAAGTACCTTTCAAAGCAACATCTTCATTATACAATCAAATTCTCAAAGTAATCTTCTCATCAAAGAATATTGTGTTATTTCTTTTCCAGTAATTATCAGGGTTCTGCAACCTCTCTGGCAGTGGTGACTGCTATAAAAATGCAGCTGTGCTGAGTTAAAAAATTGGGGGTCTTGCCCTGGTCGACATTAAGCCCGTGCTTCACACAGCTCCGTACTTGCTAACGATTTGGCAGTTTGGGCAGCTAGAATGACATTTCTAGGACCTTTGAACACGTTCTTGTTCCCAGGAGCAAAGGGCTCAATTGATATCTTCGAGGACAGTAGCGATGGTAGCATTTCTTAATGAACTACACTTATTTTCTTTTGGCTACAAATATAGCACAGTAGCTGAATGGGTTATGTGCATGTGGAGATTGAATGTCTGTCTCGCAAAATTAGATTCCTTATTTTTTACCTTCCCATCTCTCCATCATTCCAGTAGGAAAAAAATCTAAGACCCTCCCCAAAGAAAAATTGTCAGCCCAGATCCAATGTTTGTAGAATTAAATAGAATAGAAAAACAAAACTAGAAAGACTGGAAAAATCCCAAATCCAAAACTCCAAAATCCCACCCAGAACAATGTATCTTGGTATACTAGTAAAACCTTTCCTTTAGTGGTCAATGATAGGATGGAAGAGCTGACCTCTGTGATATAATTTTCTCTGAAGAATCAGCAGCTGTCAGGGTTCAGAGAATTCAATACTTTATGGAAGAAACTGAAGGTAGAGGCTCACATCTCTAAGATGGCTCGTTGCAAACCAGGCCTGAAGGGTTTATGATAAACCAGCATGTTTTATCATAAACACCACTCAATAAAACGAACGCTTGCTCAATCTGCAACTAACCTGAAAGTGTCTCTCCCACTGGGTTACAACAGCACCAGAGGCAGGAATCACTTTATATTTCTTCTTTTACTCTATTTGGTAGACGCTAAAAGATACTGTGAATCAAGTGGTTTTTCTGCTTTGCTTGAACAAACTGAGGGCCGACGGAACATTAGCTAGGGCAGTCCACACCTCCTTCATGCACTCAGCAAACGCCTATCTGTCAGTGACATAGTTAGAGCAGAGCTAGAGCTAGAGCATTCCTACTCAACACCAGGTCAAACACCCTCCCAGGATGTTGTGCTCACATTCCACCTTTCCCTTTGCAACATGTGACACGGCTATAATAAAAGATGGCCTGAATGTCTTGGGATTGGCTTCCTGAACTACTTAATAAAGAAGGGGTGACCCTCTTATTCCAAGCTACCTAGCACAGTGTCCAGAACAGAGGTGTTCAACAAGTATTGGCCAGTGAGTCCATTTGGGAATACGAGGTGTCCCTGCCTCTGAGAAACACAGTTCACAGCAGAGTTTCTCAGCAGGGGCAATACTCTGGCGTTATTTGGGGACAGCTCTTTATTTTGTGTATCACTGTGTGACTAGTATCCCTTGGTCCTGGCCTCTGCCCGGCAAATGCTGGTGCTGCCCACTGCTGCACTGTGACAAGCAAAAAATATCCTCACACGTTTCCAAATGCTTAAGGGGCTTTCCCACCAGATTCAGAGCCACTTCAGGAAGGTGGCTTGAATAAAGGTGACAGCAAGTAGAAGGGCACAAAGGGGATGGATCCAGGAAATGATGCAGAAGGGAAAATGATGGACAACAAGACAAGATCAGAGAGGCAGGTCGATAGTATAAAGAACAAGGTTAGAACCACATTGTGTTTCTGAGTTCCTGAAGCCCTGGGGATTCTCTTCTGTGCCCTCAGCCACCCATCCCTATGATCCATCAGGGTACATGGAGTATAAATTGGCTGGGCAGGTTTCTTGGACCCTACTTTTGCTTAGGTCAACAAATACTCTGACTTTCTGTTTGATATTTTGGGTTTTCCTGTTAAATTTTTGTTTGAAGAAAGGGTTTTGAGGCATAAAGAGCTGAAAACCATGGTTCTAGAGTTAAGGTGATGGTACCAACTGGGATGAGGGAAGGCCTTTGAAACACACAGTGCGGGAGATTAAGACCCAAGAGAAAGTCTTGACAAAGGGGACATGGTGTGACAAAAATGAAATGTTATGAAAAGCCTCTGTAGCACTGAGTATGGGCAAGTGAAAGGGAAAGAACCCCGGGGAAGGGAGATAAAGCTACGCTCAGAGAGGCTATTGTGAGTTGGTCTGAGGGGTAGACATCTGGGAAGCTGGCCTGAGGGCCAACTCTCTCTTGGAAAGTGCCCAGTGGACACGCCACACGTGTCAAGTTTAATGCTTGTGTTGAGACCCAATAACAAATGAAGGTTGGCCAAGCCAGTGACTCAGACTTGACATCTGGCTGGCACAGGCAGCAGGGTGGAGAGCGATTTCATTTCCAAAAGAAAAACATAGCCTGTGTATGGGATTTTAGAAGCAAGTGCCAAGCCATGCCCCCATGGCAAAGGTTTGTCTGCAGATCAGGACTGTGGTGTACGCTGCTTTGTATGCCCCACAGCAGTCAGTAGAATTCTCGACATCTGCCAGGGACTCAGTGTGTATTTTATGAATCAATCCAGTTAATCATTTCACGGGCCCCAGCTTCAGCTTGTGGACAGCTACTGAACGGAAGGCAGTTTTCAGTGGAGACAGAGGGCTTTCAAGAGGATGAGGGAGCAGTGGCATAGTGGTGCCGGGTGTGTGGTGCAGTGTGGAGAGGGCGATGTGCTGCGTGGGTGCATCAAGGATGCCCTCCTGTGGGCACCTGCAGGCAGGAAGGCAGCAGAGGCGCCGATGACCTCTGTCCTCCGGCCTTAGAAAGCAAGGCTGCCACTGCCTGGCATGGAAATAGGAGCTTCTCTCTGCCACTGGCCAAAGGTTGTTTCATATGGGGATTCAGTTTTGACATCCAGGGGCAACCAAAGAGGCTTCCTACAACTTTTAACTCATCAGAATGAGAACTGGGGTCTTTGACTCCAAAATAAAAACAACACAGAGGCAAACACTGCTGCATCTCCCTTCACTGTTTCTCCTCTGACCTGGGCATGGGGGTCGCCCTCGACCCCCTCCCCCACCTCTAGGTGCACCTGCGCAGTCAGCAGTGCCGGTCAGCCTCAAGCCCACTCACGGTTTGCGCAGAATCATCCTCATGTGGGCATCGGGGCCCATCTGGGATAGCAGCAGCATGGTGTCCTGGAGCTCCTCGTCACACTCCTTCTTCTCCTCCTCGGTAGGCAGAGGGGCATCCTCATGCTCATCATCCAGAAATCGATAGAACAAATATTTGTCTTGGAAATGGTGCTCCTGATCCACTATGGGAAACATAGAGGCAGGGTCAGCTGTGGCCGGGACCTGCAGTCTTGGGCAGGAGAGCCAAGGATCTGGCTGGGCAACCTGCACTGCGCCTGGCCAGTCTGCGAGGCAGCTGCTAGACTGGGCCCTCCTGGCTTCATCACCGGCCACAGCCTCCAGACCCACCCGTCTCCTGGCTGCCCAGGGACTCTCCCTGGGAACCTGCCAGCTTCTCTGACATGAGCACCTCCACCCACCAAAATTGCCTCGGTGACCTTTTCTCCAGTGGGGGGGTATACATCCCAACGGGAAGGCAAGTGGCTGCCTTATCACGTCACGCTCCACACCAAGCTCTCGAAGTACACACAAGACAACCCTTGTCAGGGTGAGGACTTATACTTCTGTCTCTACACTTCGAAAACAGAGAAGAAACTTAACTCAATGATCAAATGACCAAAGCCAGCCAGACTAAGCTCATGTACTCCTAGAAGGATTTTTGTCATAGTTCTGATTCTTAAAAGTTTTTTTTTTCCTCTTTTTAAAAATCTATTTACATTTTCCAGTGTTGGAGCTGGCCATTGAGCCCAGGGCCTGGGACATGCCATGAAAGGGCTCTAACACCAACCACTGAGCTGCTCTCAGCCTTCCTCTTGGTCTTACTACTAAGATCTAGAACTTTGTAGGACACACTAAATTAGGACCACCCTTTTAACAAAAGTCTTAATGTGAATGGTGTTCACAGTCACCAAAGGGAGAGAAAACACCGGCAACACCATTATTAGGGTGCCAGGCACCAGCAAATGAAATGATTTAAATATCTTGTCTATTTGGAAAAGTGGTCTCAAACAAATGACACAAGCAGTTCAGCCTCAATAACACCCCAGTCAGTCTGGAATGAACGCTTGGTTCAGGGAGAGCTGCCACAGTTTATAGGGACTGCAACTGCGGAGCACGTTCCTGATTTTAAATGTGGGCGTCTGAACTGGCTCCTCCGACTGCAGCGCAGTCCGCAGGCAGCTTCTGAATTCACTGCTTACTCTCATGTCACCAGCCTCACATTCCACGGCTCTTCATTCTGCCCCTGCACCCAGATTGCTATGTGATGCTCGAGGTAATCCTGCTATCAATGAACCGTGACTGCAAACTAATAAACATAATTGGAACCGATGCGCAGGGTTGCAGTTTCATCTTCCTGTCCTTCGTTCTCCGGAGTTAGAAAGGTACAAGGGTGGAACCTAGCAATCACAGCACGCATTCACTGCATTTCTATTACTAAATGAAGATGCTAGCTCTACGGGTCCCCCAGGGAATCATAATTCTTTCCTGCCCATTTAAGAATTCAGCAACAGCTTACACAGGCAAATGCACTTAGCAGTTCTTGAGGTTTACAGGGGCTGTGGTTCCTCTTACCGTGGTTGAGCACCCCATCTTCTAACAGGACCTGCCACATGCCGACAGCTTGCATCCGGGAGTGAACACACGGGGTCTGCTGCAGCATCCAGTCCACTAGCTCGGTGCCCACACAGCATTGTCTAAAGGCAAAGGGACACACAGGAGAGGGCAGTCAGGCCTTTGCAAACACAGGCTAGGAAATGGCTTTGGAGAGAAGAACCTCCCAAGCAGCGCAGTGTCCTTCCATCTAAGAGGTTTCGTGGCAAACCAAACACCACACGCTGCTGCCTGAGGCTCTCAAACTTGGATACACATCGATAAATCCATGCGGCTCAGGAGAGAATCTTTTAAGCAAGGCTGTCAAAGCAGGACAGCACTACAGTATGTATGGAGGGAGATGGAAGGGTCACTAGGTGGGAATGTGACCTGGCAAGCTGATCACAGGGGCACAAACTATCGCTGTCAGCTGACTCCAGGACAGCTCACCGCGAGGGGAAGGCAAAGTGTGACACTGACTTCCTGCCCTGCAGTCTCATGAGGAAAGAGTTCATGTGTACAAGACGCGCAGAAGCACTCTGTGAAAGTTGCTGCAGAAGTGCAAAACGATCTAGTACTTTGTATTTTCAAGCAATACTACTGATCTCTCTCGGAAGGGAGTTGGGAGAATAAGCAATTAGTGATGCAAATCTCTCTGTGGAATAAGCATTAGCACTTCCCGGGAGCCTGATGCTTAAGAGCACGGAATGTTTTTTGCTGTTCCGTGCACTCACATTGTAATGCCTCGAATGCCCTTCAGTGATGGGCAAGTTTGGTCTATTAGTTATGAAACATATAATTACGTGCATACACATGTGCATTAGAAAACACTGAAACCATCAGTGGGCTGAGAGGAGGGCAGGGGTTCCTGGAAGGTGGCTCAAGGAGGAAGAGGAATCTGGAAGTTCTAGGGAAAGACCCCAAGGGACACTGGAAAAGGGCAAGAGCCCCAAAGCAGCTGGCTGCTGCAGCTGGGACCGAGTCACTAGTGGCCTCCCTGCCCATGCTAAGGAGGGCACCACCCCTGGGCGCCAGCTCCTTCATCTCTCATCTACACTGCAATAGACTCCCGGTGCTGGCCAGTTCGGAAAGAATCTTGACCTGGGAGGAGATGAGAGATATGGCACTGGTTCTGCTGGGCATTAGCTATGAACTCTGGCCAGCTCCTCCATTTTCTTATCTGTAAAAGAAAGGAGCAAAAGATGATCTCTGAGGCCTTCTCCAGTTCAAATATTCTAGGTCCTCTAGGGCCCCTGGGATGCTCCTACTTGGGGATGACATGAGTTCCAAGCAGGGACAATGTCCTGAGAAGCACAGGGGATTTCCAAGGCTGTTCTTCCTCCAGCCTGTGTTCATACCTGAGAACTCTGAGGGCTAATGACCTACTTTCCACTCATGCTGCACCAAACATACAACCTGTCGAAACATTCTTCTTGTAATTGGAGAATTTACTAATAGAAGAGTCTTATAGGTATGCAAAATTCCATTTCATTTGGCTTTTAATTCAATGATTGCTTTTACGAAAAAAGATGGCCCTGCCCCCAGAACACTTGGGTCTGGTGAGAACACTGCAGTCAGAGCACAGAAGGGAGACAAAGCTGTGCCACTTGTAGCTGACACACTAGATGGGTACACTTTATTAAGGACCCAGGGCACCTTGGGATCACCACAGGTCTGTCAGGAGCCACACTGTATCTGGAGGGGTTTCGATCACCTCATGCTATTACAGCATTGATATAATGGGGCAGGGAACAGGACAGAGAGAGAAGACAGAGCTGGGAAATATAAAATCTGGGGCAAGAAGCTCCATCTGTTCTACAGGAAAAAGAAGTCATGCCTCTGGCTTCCGCTGGAGTCCACTGGTCATTATTAACAGATCATTAATTTGTGTCATAGGGTGTGGGACAGACTTAACACCTATATTTCAGGGGTGTAAAGTCTTAGTACTATGGAGCAAGAGATTATAGTTTCTGACTTTTACTTTCCATCATTTGTCACCAAACATGACATATTTAATGGAATTTCCCTAATTCAATACTTGGGAAAGCAAAAATCACAGCTTAAATAAAACTTTTAAAAGGAAAAGTTTGTTAACCATGTGAGACTGATTTTGAGATTCACATAATGAGTTTAGGAGGTTAAATTCTGGAGATACGGGACAAGTGATTTAAAACAACAACAACAACAACTTTATTTTCCTTAACAGTAGAGCTGTTCATAATGGCCACAGACTCCAAAAAGAATGAATTATCAGATTCAAAAAAAGAATGAATTTCCAGGGCTGGAGAGAAAGACTTATAGATGTAATCATCCGAAGCAGTAGCTAATAGAAACCATAAAAAGGCCTCAATGGACCAGCCAGATAGCTCAATGGATTAAAGTGCCTACTTAGGCAGATGCAGGGACCGGGGTTCAATCCCTGGCCTGCTGTGCCAGCCTCAAGCCTGAAGCATGGAATTGAGACTGGGCATGTTTGTGTGTGTCTGTAACCCCAGCACTAGGGAGGCGGAAAACAGGAGGATCACCAGAAGTCTGATCTGTGTAGTGAGATCTTGTACTAAACACATTTTTTTTTTTTTTTAAAAAAAAAGGCCTTGATAACCAATCTGTTGTAAGACCTGAAATCTCTCCTTAGAGGAATGTACTCTAGAAGATAAAGGTCCTTCTCCAATCCTGTTCCCTTGGCCAAAAGTCTATCAAGAAGAGGTCAGGCTGGGGAGATGGCTCAGTGGAATAAGCACCTCCCTGGCAAGTGCAAGGGCCTGAGTTCAATCCCCAGTTTGGCAAAAAAAAGAAAGAAAGAAAGAAACAAATGAAGAAGAAGAGGCCAAACTAAATTTAACAGTTAGTTTTGGTCTTTTACCATTAGTGCACGTGGCTTGTAGAGACAGTGAGCCAAGGCAGGAAGGGCAGTATTTTTCTGTACGTCTTCAAGCAACCAGATCTTGAAGTGCATGTATGTGGCAGGTTTGTTATAAGGTGAACAAGGTATAATCTTATAGGTTCTGTCATAGATGATTGTCTCTAGAGATATATTTATCCATGATGATGTTAAAATTTACATACCAGCTTTTCACTGTGTCTTATGCATTGGGTTCATTAGGGTCAAATGGTTTTGACTCATGCCAACGTTCATGGTTTCTGAAGTCATGTCTAGGCTAAATGGGAAAGAAGGGTGAGTGACTGCTAAGAGGACTGTGTCAGAACCACAAGCTCTGGAGGGGACAGTGAAGGCTTGTGTGTCATACAGTGTTGATTCCAGTTTCCAACATTTGTTGAATTGTTAAAATCAAAAGTAAGAACTAGAACTGAGATTTTTAGTTGGCACGCTAAGGTTCAGGCATCCCAGAAGGCACGACTAACCACGGAGCCTTCATCATCTTCGTCTTTGTCAATTTTTAACTCTAGTGACAGTTATAATAAAGAGCTTTTATTCAATCAGATTGTACACGTGGTGTTGTGTGTCTTACTGTGTGCATACTAGAATAAAATTTTACCTCAGAAAACAGCTTGCGTGCAAGACTTTGTACATTCATTACTGTCTTCTTAGGGCTTGGGACACAAACAGTATTTTGCACTCAAGAGCTATTTTATAAATTTGTAGAATGGCTGGATGAACCAAAGATCACTGAATTTGGTTTAGACACTGGTTCTGCCCCTCACTTGACTTGCGACTTGGACAAGGAAAGCTGTTGGGTCTCTTTGAGCTAATTTGGCTCTGTCACTTGAAAAGTGCTCATACAGCCATCTAGCAGGGCGTGTGGAGGGAGAAACGAAATGACATGGAAGGTGGCCTGGTACAGGAGTTACAGCATAAATAAGTGCTCAGTAAATGTTAGGTGAAAGTGACCTAAATTTAGATTTCCCTAAAGACATTAGCAAATCGAAATATAAACTTTTCTTCTCATTGTTCATCACAATTAATATCCAAACAAATTAGAGAAGGAGTTACTGCTTCTGGAATATTAAGGATAATCAAACATGCAGAGATTAGCAGGGATCCAAGACAAGTCTCAAATCTTTTGGAACCTAGGGGAATTACAAAGCTGGCTGCATCCAGGTGGAAAACAAGGAGAAGAATGTGTGTTTCATTTCACTAAATGTGAGTGTGAGGGGACCACAGGTTTTAGGATGAGCACACGTACCGGTATGTCTTTAGGTGGTATTTTCTGTCTCTTATCATGTGAGGTGCTCGAGAGAGGATGGCATTTCGTAAAATTTTTCCAGCTCTGAGGATCTTCTCTGAAGGAACCTGGGTTTTAATCAAGTGGAAATAAAGGAGGAGAAAGAAAAAGAGTTTACAGGAGGCAGACAAACTGGATGAACCCTTAAATCACTTTCTAATCAGAGTCTGGCTAGAAAAATATAACTCATACATATTTACATTGCTCACTCGTGTGACATGTCACTGTTTTAGGTTGAAAACTGAGATGCACTGAATATTTATTATCTCTAGAAAATGGATCGGAGGTTTCTTGATGTGAGGCTCTGACACACGGACCGCCTCCAGCCGTCCCTAAGACGTGAGCTGGGATGGCTCATCAACCCACCTACGTCCCATTACCTTGGGAATGGTGTTAGCAGGACGGAGAGGAACGTGAGGTTCAATGAGAGGTGTCTGAAAAATAAAATGTCAAAGCAAAAGAAAATTAAACAAAAAGTTCAGTAAAGAAAATTATGGGTTGGGGGATAACAAGAAAATATCAATTTTTATAAAACTTAGAACAGAATTAAAAAAGAAAAAAAGAGATAAAAGCTGCCTAAGGAGCTTGAATGCAGTGGCATTCAAAGGGCAAAATTAGACCATTCAATTTGCCAACACTTAAATATAAATTATTAAAAATGAAAAATAGGAATGATTAGGTAGATGTTTGTAGGCTTAAGGGGAGTAAGTATCCACTCAAAGCGTAACAAACATCAGAGCAGGTGGAAGGGAAAACGAGATAAACACAAACAGATTAAAATGACCTATCTTGGGGAGTAGGGGAAACGGACTGGTGCGGGTGGAAGTGAGCTATCGCATTCTCCTTTGTGTCATTAAAATTTTTTAGCAGTTTTTATTTTTAAGGAAGTTTCGCTTTTTTTCATACGGGGCTCTGTGCACTTAGGCTCCTAGGACTCCGGAGGCAGCTAGGGTAGTTCTCTTCAGTTGTCAGTCTTGTGCCATTTTCAGAACTCTGTGAAAGTGAAATCAGCTCTATTATCTGCATTCTTCAGCTGGAGGTCTGCCTCTGAATCTCGGGGAAATTGCTTCCTACTTAGCTACACAACTGGGCCTCCAGTCTTACCCAGTCCCTTTGCTAACGGTATGTGCCAATGGAGGGAAAAGATTTGTTTGGGTGGTGGAAGTGGCCAGTGACACAGTGCTCCCTCTGCGACTTCAGGAAGGCAAGATGACAGCGCACTTTCTATGAGCTCGCAAGAGGTAGATTAAGGACCCGCTGAAGAGGTCCATCACCTTATTCCCAGAACCTGCATATGGTTGGTTATATGCAAAAAGACAGATGATTAAAGGAATATTCTGGTAGTTCCCGGTGGGCCAGTGAAATAATAAGGGTGTTTAAAGGCAGGAGAGGGAGGCAGAAGAGTCAGAGCCCAAGAGAGTACCATGAAGGAGACTTGGCCTGACTCAGCTGGCCAAGAACCAAGGAGAAGAAGCAGCCTTAGTCTAGAATCCTACACAGTACAGCATGCAAGCAGACAGATTCCCCCAGTGTGACATCCAGAAGGAACGCGGCTCTGCTCACACTGGCTTTGCCCCGTGAGATCCACTTCAGACTTCCGCACTAAAGCACGTAAGGTCATCACTTTGTTTTGCTTCAAGCCATTCAATTTGTGGCAATTTGTCATAACAGTCATAGAAAAATAATCACAAGAGTATTAGGCTTTGTTCTAAAGTCTCCTACTTTTCCCAAGTAGAAGGAATTTATAGTAGTAGTTTATGCTAGTAGTTCTTCTCTTTGGGCCTAACTTAGAATGTATCATCAATGGGTAAAATGAAGCCTAGTATTAATGTAAAACACGTACCTAAATGCAAATATAAATGTATAAAACAGATGCGTATCTTTTTATCAAGAATAAATTTCAAGTTCTATTATGTTTATAATAGAACCCAGCTTTAAAAACTAGTATAAAAGAGATGTGGATTTATTGAGAATGACTGCAATCTCATGTGCCTTATTAATTTAAACATTTTCATCATCTGGTTGGCATCAAGTAGGCCTCCCCCACCCCCACCTTGGTAAACCAGAGCACAGCACTAAGCCTGAGAATAGATTCTTAGCAGCACAACATGGTGCAGTTCAATAGTGACTCTAAACAGAGACCAGCTTAGCTTTGAAAAAGCCTGTGTGCCCTTATAAAGGAGCTGTGATAAGAAAGGAACCATGAACACACTGATTTAACAAAGCCCTGAAGAACACAGAGAGAATTCCTTGATGGTCTAGAACATTCTACACCAAGGGGCTGGAAATACGAAATTCAGACTGCTGGGGACCTTCCTGCGGGCCCCCAGCTCTCCACATTACACAGTTCAGCTTACACATTTGTGGTGATGTGTCATATATTTAACTATAAACGTTTCTGGTTATTCTTGAAAATAGCAATAAAAGCCCATTTCTTTTCCTGTCTTTGAGAAAGGAGGATGGATAGAGGTTTCACTTTTCAAGTTACCTTTTGTGTCCTACAAAACATCTACTTCCCTTTGCAGGAGCCTTTGGCATATGCTGTTGCAGGGCAGTCGGGAGGATGCCCTCACTTTGAGATGGACGATAAACGGTTATGGTTGATAAATGATTACTTTTTGGTAGGCTCAATGAAACGTTATTTAAGATTATCTTTTTACATTTTTCTCTAGACATGGCTTTGTTTTAACAAAACGCTACCAAGTGGTCCCTGTCTAGTGTTGGACAGTTCCCTTTTGGGTCCCTTGGAACCCTGAAAAGAAAGTGCTACTAACACAGGGAAGCATCAAGCTTCAACAAGAATGTTCGTTTTGATTTGAGACTTCTAAAAGCCTAAAAATGTACACAAGGTTATCTTTTAGCTACGTAATCCTTGTACCAGCTTCAGGACCAAGAGGCTGTTTAATCTGCTGAAAGGCAGTGTTCTCCCCTTTCCAGCTCGAAGATTTTAGGTGGAGGGGCAATACCACAAAGGGGTGCTCGGGGGAGCGCATGTCCCTTGATTTAAATAAAAACTCCGCAACACATGAGGTGACAGCAGGGAAGGCATTGTTTTGAGGGAACGGGAATCTATTTCTGAAAGGGACACTACATTCAGTTAGGAAACATCCTATGTTCTAGGAACCTTTGGTGCCTGCCTGTGTATGTTCTGAGATACACGCAGGGGAACAACCACCACTGGCTAGGGCCGATTCAGAGTACTACACTGTAAGTGTGGCTATGTTCCTGCTGACTCCACTTATTTATTTCCTTTATGATTTCCTTTGGGTTTCAAATAAATTTCTTTCTTCTTCTTCTTTTTTTTTTTTTTTCTCAATCTTTTATTATTCGGTACAGAGTCTTACTACACAGCTTGGACTCGGAGTGATCCTCCTATCTCTGCCTCCCCAGGGCTGGGATTACAGGCATGCGCCACCATACCAGGTTTCAGTGGCTAGCTCAGGGAGGGACCAGCGCAGCACGCAGTACTGGGAACAGAACCTGTGTCCTTGTGATTGCCAGGCAGGCACTTGGACCGCTGAGCTATTTCCCTGGCCCTCAAGTAAATTTGGTTTGAGAATTTCACCTTAGCCCTGCTATAGAGAAATAAGGAAAATAATTTCATTCAATGAATGATGAAGGCAAACAGTGACACTGGTGGTGATTCACATAAGAACATGTCCCCTATGGGCAGGTTCGCACATTGGACATGCTCCTCTAACTGTGCTGTCTCCTCCTATTTTTTTTCCTCATTTTTACCATGGTCATTTTTTTTTTTTTTTTTTAATGTATTTAGTACAAGGTCTCACTGCACAGATCGGACATGTAGTGATTCTTTCTGTTTTTCAGCCTCCCAAGTGCTGGGATTACAGGCACGCACCAACATGCCTAGTCTCATTTGCCTTCCCAGAGCACCCCGGGGACGGGGCCAGCAAGGCACGGCAGGCCACGGATTGAGCCCTTGGCCCCTGCATCTGCCTAAGCAGGTATTTTAATCTGCTGAGCTCTCTGGCTGGCCCTATTAGGTTCATTTTTTAAACTAAGAACACTGAGGCCAGAGACACCCAAGGACTTACCTGAACCCACACATCTAATGATGGGCTCGCTGCGAGCTGGAGCCACATCTAGCTACTCTGGTATCTGCGCTGCAAGTGCAGTTATACTGTCCTACCTGCCCATTCTTTAGAGACATCTGCACACACTGAGGCAGTCTGTGCCGTGTCTGGTTAAAGTACACTGAGAAAAGTGCATCTCAGCCCTACTAGATTACCAGGGATCAGACTTGATTTGATAAATTTCCAATAATAATCACTCCTATGGCCCTACTGAGATGAGATGACACATGGTACTACATAACATGCTTGGTCTGGATTAACTTTTTAAAAAACAACTTCGTAATAATAAAACATGTAGCAATGAAGAAGTGTCCGATCAGGGCTAAGATAAATACACCAACTAACGAGAGGGGCAGCAGTGAGTCCACCTAGGAAAGTGGAAATGATCAGGGTAGTGATCACTATAGGAATTTAATGCTGGGAAGTGATTTAACAGTCAATGGAAGACCTCAAAACCTCAAGGACTGAGCTAACCTGATGGGAGAGAGCAAACCTGATTTTGGGAAGCGGACAGTGAGGGAAGGACCCTTTGCAGGGATTGGGCCATGGGTCCATGGGGCCTGGTGAACACTGGTACCCAGAGGGAGGACCTAAAGGACCCGTACGTGCAACCACTGCTGGAGATGACAGCCCCATGGCCGATGCCAACAGGACATCCCATTTCTCTGGCTTCTGATTAGAGGGAGATGTCCCCATCAAATCTCTCTCTAATCAGAAGCCAGAGAAATAAGGCAAAGAATTTTATTTTAGACCCAATCAGGTT
The DNA here is from genome assembly GCA_004027165.1 of Ctenomys sociabilis. Lineage (NCBI taxonomy): Eukaryota > Metazoa > Chordata > Mammalia > Rodentia > Ctenomyidae > Ctenomys > Ctenomys sociabilis. The sequence goes on along the minus strand of PVKA01000787.1, from coordinate 120,793 downwards.
GAACAGAAGACAGACACAAGCAGGACCCTCACAGCAAGGTAGTGTCAGTGGCCACAGCTTGGGACAGTAGCAGCAGCACCTGAGCCGGCCTCACATACCAGCTGTCCCATATTCCTCAGGTATGTTCCTCTTGCCTGTGAGCGAGGACGGGGTATTACAGAGCAAGAGCCTCATTAGCAATCAGAACATGTTTGTTTCCTAGAGCACCCCCCTGACCCATAGCCAGAATACATCATGACAAAAAACCCTACCAGCAACAGGCCCCTCTATGATTAAATTTCATACATTTCTACACATCAATCATGTGCTGATAAAATTTCTTCCTTCCTACCTCAGCACGAAAGAATCCAAACTGGGGTGTGAAAACGTGATCCTAAAAGCGAGGCAGGGAGAACAGATAAAGGCAGAGGCATTCAGCTTTTCTTGGCTGTCTCCCCTGAAGTCTTCCCTCAGGATTGACCGTAATTGGTTTTTGTTTGTTTCTGAAAAGGCGATGCTCTTTCTACTGCTTTTTATTATGTTTATATTACAGCTGAAAGGAAGCAACAGTAAGGGGAAATATTCCTTTTGGCACCAGAGCCAATTCAGAAATACTAATCAGGTGATGAAAAATATGAATTTAGCCTCCATTACAAGATGCACAATAACTCTTCAGGAGATGACAATGAGGTATAAGGCCTTGTAATAGGCCTTGTGAAAACCATATTCAGCCCTCCTGAAAAGGGGGAAGGCTTTCACTCAAGTGTTTACTCACAGAAGCCTTTCGAAAGACACAACATCTTAAGCCAAGAGACAAGAATAACAAGCTTGACTGGGACACAATGACAACCCAGTGCAATACAAAGCATTGAGAGTCCACATCCAATTGGCTGCAGGGACTTAATGACGGCTATGCTGTTCCGAGTGTAAAAGAGGGGACTTGGTGAAAGTGCCTGAAGGCAACAAGCCCTTGCTCTGGCTGGAAAAGCAAAATTTCTATGGATTAAACAATTAGCAAGAAAAAAAAAAAAAAAACAATTAGCAAGACTGTGTGAGTTCACAAATTTATGCTATTAAACTGGATTTTAAATTTCCCCTTTTTTCAGATGAGCAGATCTCTAAGAAATATAAAAAATGAGATTTTTAGCAAAATCACATACTTTTAGGTGATACTTTTTATTGACATTTTGAAATAATACAGTTAAAGTCCTGGAAATGTATGTCTCATTCTAATAATAATTATCACAATGTCATCACTCTTTGGTGATGAGCAATAAAATTAAGTTAAGGGCTAAGTCAGACTCACAAGCAGCTTTCACCACTCTGAAATAACTTTTTCCATTTGTGAAATAGTGGAAAAATCTTCCATAGAGTTCTTTGGATTCCATCTGCTAGTCCCCCCCCACACACAAAAAAATCTCTACTTCAAAATTGACTTACAGATATCTAGGCTCAGCTCTGATGCAAAGAGCTAGAAAGTTTTCCTTATAATAAAAAAAGGTTGAACAAAGAGAAAATAATGCCATCTTTTGGGGTCATCACAGAACGCAGGTTGCAGAACAAAGTGCCACCCTAAAATCTGGAGATGGGAGAATTCAGAGTCACAACTCAGGGTGTTTAGTTCGAACAGGTGTTGAAAAGTGGTAGGAATACTAAAATCAGAAATTTGTTGAATGTGGATGAGCTTGAGACTACGAAAGCCTGGGGGGGGGGTAGTCTAAAGGGGTCCTCCCACCTTTGTGAATTTACCTTACTTCAACCCCAGCAGATTCTCTTGGGGGAAGAGCCAGTAAAGATTTTCAAATGGTTCAGGAAAGAGGAGAGAAGAGTAACCACTGTGAAATACCTCCATGGGGTTCTCCATGATGAAGCCCAACGTTCCATGGAAAAGACTTCATTAGAGTCTTCTTACCCTACTTAGGAGAAGGGGATTTCTCAACTCTGACCCTCTCTAGCCTTCCTATATCAACTACAGGCGAAATGGAGCTACAATGCAGTTGGGAAGGCCACAGGCTAGGAACACAAGCCCGCTCAAAGAATTCTGCCCCGCCCCATTCCCAATAAAAATAATAGATGAGAACTGCAAGAGCTGTAAGATGCAGATCCAATATAGGGAGGACCTCTTAGGGAAGCCCAAAGACAACGAGGAGACAAAAGCAAAGACCCTAGGAATGAGAAGCCTCAGCCACCTACATCTAAAAAAGTACTGAATATCACTTACATCCCATCCAAATTAACATAAAATGTCATGTTAAAGGCCTATTTATTTCAGTTCCTTTACCTGGCACATCATGTCTGGCTTTCAAGAAAACAAATTAAAAAGTATGTTAAGAAGCAAGAAAAAGAAAAAATCCTTTAGGCACAAACCAAGCATTGGAACAAGACTGAGATTTTAGAATTGTCAGATAGGAAATTTTAAATTAGTTATAGCTAATATTTTAACTATGGACCATCACTTCATTGATAATACAACCATGTACAAGAATACATTGGATAATTTAAATAGAGATAAAATTTCTAAGAAAGAATTAAGGGAAATTGTACAATAAATAACACTGTAACAGAAAGGAAGAATGAATGAACTATGTCAAAGAAAGATATAATGATCCTGATCACAGGACAACAGAGAAATTGTAAGAAAAAAAAATAATGGGGCGCTCTCCCACAAGTAAAAGAAAATACAACCAAACCCACGATATCTAAGAACCATGAAACAATTACAAGGGGTAAAACATACACATAATTGGCTATCACATGAAAAAAAAAGAGTTAGGGCAGAAGAAAAATTTGAAGTAATTATGACTGAGAAGCCCTCAGAAATACTGACAAACCAGATTCAGGAAGCTCAGAAAGCACCATGCAGAATAAAGTCCCTACATATAAGCATATGACATTCAAACCACATAAAATCTAACATTGAAGGGGCCTCTTGAGAGAAGTCAGAGAATAAAAACACCTAATAGTAGAGGAACAAAGATAAGAATTACACAAGAATTCTTGTTAGAGAGCATGCAAACAAAATGTATATTATTTAAAATGTTGGAAGAAAAAGAACTCACCAACTTAATTTTCTATACCCAGTGGAATTATCCTTCACAGGTAAAGGAGGACTATCGAACCATATCCCTAAATATGGCGCGGACAGCAAATTTTAGGATATATTGTTTAAAACAAGAAAACAGGATGAAGGTGAAGTGCAAACTTTCTTGGACAAACACAATCAGAAGAAATTAGTTGCCAGTGGTATTGCCTTCAAGAAATATTAAAAGAAAACTTTTAGGAGGAAGAAAATTAAGGTCACTTCTTCAGATTTATATGAAAAGGAAGAATATCAGAAAAATGAATAAATGAAAGCAAAATAAGATCTGATTTTTCTTGTCCTTAATTCTAAATAACTTTGAACTGAAAATAGTAATCATGTATTGCTTCTTGCATAGGAGTGAATATTTGGCAATTAAAACTCAAATATTTGACTTTTTAAAAAAAGTATATTTGATAAGCTAATTGAAGAGATAAAATATCATACAAAATTCTCAAAACTAAAGAGGGCAGAAAAGGGGGTCAAAATGAATAAGCAAAAAACAAACAAACAAACAAAAAGACAAAACAAATCCACCCCACAATGACCAGAAAAAAATGCACCTTTTAATCCAGTTATGCCAATAATCACTTTAAATATGACTTGTGTAAATGTACAAATCAGCGACAGGTTGTCAAGTGGACCAAACTGGACATTGTCTCTAAGAAACATACAAGATAGCTCAGTGGACTAAGGGCCTGCTTAGGCAAGTGCAGGGGCCGGGGTTTGACCCCCAGCACCACTGGCCCCGCCCCCGGGCACACTGAGCTGGCCACCAAAACCAGGTGTGCTGGTGCATGCCTGTAATCCCAGTGCTGGGGAGGCTGAAAACAGAAGGATCACTATGAATCTCAGCTGCATAGTGAGACTCTGTATTAAAAATAAATAAAATTAAAAAAGAAAGGCTCATATAACTTCACTGTAAAAGGGTCAAGAAAGATATGTCACGCTGATACTGATTTTAACAAAGCTGGAGTAGATACACAACTGCAGACAAAGCAGATTTCAGAACAAGGAAAACCATCAGGGGTCAAGAGGACTTGTATGTTGATAAAGGGGTCAGTTCTCTAGGAAGAAATTAAATCTTAAATTTATGTGAGTACACACTCCCCTCAAAATAAAATAAAGCAAAAAGTGAGAAACAGGCAAACACACTGTCACAATCAGAGACCTCACCAGAGGTCAGTAGATATCTCTTTCCTCTGCCAGAGGAGGGGACGAGGAAACAGGGTCAGCCCGCCAGCAATGAGTACAGAAGCAGAACTAAGTATAAAAAAGCAGTTCATGGTTTCTAATGTTACTCCCTAAAAAAAGCAACCAGATTGGCAATTAAAACTCAAATATTTGACTTTTAAAAATAAGTATATTTGATAAGCTAATTGAAGAGATAAAATATCATATAAAATTCTCAAAACTAAAGAGGGCAGAAAAGGGGGTCAAAATGAATAAGAAAAAAAAAAAACCCAAAACAAAACCACCCTGCAATGACTAGAAAAAACACAACTTTTAATCCAGTTACGCTGATAATCACTTTAAATATGACTTGTATAAATGTACAAATCAGTGACAGGTTGTCAAGTGAACCAAACTAGACATTGAAAAAAAAAAGGCTGGCTCTGGATTAGGGTAATGAATATATAAGAACTTTTGAGTATAATGCTCAGTATCAAAAAGAGTGGAGGGCCGGCGGTATAGCTCAGCGGACTAAGCGCTTGCTTAGGTAAGCGCAGGGACCAGTGTTCGATCCTTGGTTCCCCCAGCCGCGCCGGCCCCGCCTTCGGGTGCGCTGAGCCGGCGATGCAATCCGGGCGTGGTGGCGCGCGCCTGTAATCCCAGCACATGGGAGGCAAAAAGCAGGAAGATCGCTATGAATGTGGACTGCATGCATAGTGAGACCCTGCACCAAAAAAAAAAAAAATAAAATAAAATAAAAAATAAAAAAAAAAAAGAGTGGAAGTGCTCAAAATGAAAAATAAATCCCATAATAATCATCAAATGGACACAGGAGCAGCTGAAGAACTCCAAGTGCCAAAACTACAATAATTTGAACAAAAAAGTACAGACAATAGTATTGGAATATCTAAAGTATAAAATGCATTTTTTAAAAAAAATATAGCTAGCTATGGGGGCCTCAAAAGGTGTATCAGAGCCTCCAATTCTTAGTTATTTTGGTGGTACTTACAATTAAACCCAGGACTTTTGCCCTGGGGTGAATCTCCATTATTTAAAAAATGTGTTTTAACAATTCCAAGACAGGACTCCTAAGTTACCACATTGCCCAGGCTGGACTTGAATTTGCAAGCTTCCTGCCTCTGCCTCCGAGAGTGCTGGGATTCCAGGCCGGCATCACAGCGTGGAGCTCTGAAGGCCCAGGTCTGCAAGTGTGGCTCCTTCCAAAGAGTACGAATGAGTAGGGAGAAAAGAGCACAGCGGCAAACAAGGCAGCTAGGTCACCCTGCGCTGTGTAAGTCACGCTGACATGAGCAGCAGTGTACCCTTCAGATCAAGGAAGAAGGCAACGTTTCATTTAGCTCTGCATTCTTTGTCTCCAAACCTGTGTTTGACGATAAGAAAATATGAGCGATCTCAACCGAGGGGCATTTCTACAAGATACTACCACTACTCCTCAAAACTGAAAGAGCCACTGAAAATAAATCTGAGAAACTGCAATAACCAAGGGGAATTACAACTAAACATATAGTGGAGTTCTGGATAGGATTCGGGGACAGAAAAAGTTCTATTGGTGATAACTAAGAAAATAAAAATAAAGTACAGATTGTAGTTCTTAATGTACCAAGATCAGCTCATTACAACAGATATACCACCCTGAGAAAATTGGGAACACTGGGTGCAAGGTGCTAGTTAAGGAATCTCTGCACTGTGTGTTCTATTTTT